>JAQFZZ010001380.1:0-11422 GCA_034696405.1 Isotoma caerulea
ACAGACAGAAAGAAGACGATTGCAAAAGCCCTAACTCGGGCTAAAAATCTAGAAATTAGGGATTTCAGATTTCCAACGTAAGTATACTATTCTAAATTTAATTGATTGTAGTTTTACAAAATATGCAAATTGTATACCTTTCTGTTTCTGGTAAAGCATCATCTTCTTTCGAAATAAACGCAGTTTTCTCAGGTAATGGAATCGGTAGTCTTTCTATAGTATCTTTCTCCAAATTCTCCTCGTGAAAAAGCACTTCGGTTGCAGATGAATCCTCTGGAAGGGATGGAATATTTTTTTTATTCGGGATCAATGGTTCCGATAATACAGGAACTGATGGCGTGACAGAATTATGTTTTAAATTGGAAGAATTTTCTTGATTTTGTGAATCGAAAGCTTTTGAATATTCTTCATTATCTAAGAAAAGCTGGTGAATACTGACCAATAGTAAAATTGGTAAAAGTATAAAAGATAAGTACTTAAATGTTTCTATTACTAGCCAGAAACCAAGATGACTTTCATATACTCGTGTCATTGTAAAGGGCACTTAATCGGGTTTGCCTATTAAATGGAAAGAAAATTTTAAAAACAATTTTGTTCCAATTGTTTCATTAATAAGGAAGTTAGTTTACGAACGTAGTTTACAAATACTGCAACAGCTACCTACTTATTAAAAATATTTTTACCCATTCTTTTTAATCAGAAATGTGTGAATGGTTCCATTTAACTTGGTCTTGATTGTTTATCGACTTCCACTCAAATGTTTACAAATAAAATGGCAAAACAAATAAATAATGAAATCTTGTAATTGATAGAGGCATATTTTTGTTAGATTTTTGTATACTTTATTTATTGACGATATATTATAATGATCACTGATCAGTTCGAAAATAAAAATTTAACTTAAGATTATTAACTTGCTTAACTCGATCTTTTACAAAATTAAGTATTAACAATAAAGCTTTAAACGTTCTATGCAAATCATATTTAATTACTATTTCATACGAGCTATAAAAATTATTATGGTAAATTGGCATCCACCCACTTTAACTAGCTGTGCATAATTTGTGGGCTAACTATATATTGCTCATAGGATAATCTAATAATTGGAAAATTGAAAACTTCTCCAGCCTTTTGATAAATCATGCATGGATTATAAGGGGAAAACGTGCTTATAAACTTTGTACAATTTATTACACTACAAGCGTTTTTTTGATTGCTGCATTAATTGCTTTAAAAAGTATTTATTTATATATTATACAATAGTAAAAATTAGTGACAAATCAATTTTTATTTTCATTTAAGATACCCCACAGAACATCTCCATTCGAACTATACCTATATTAAGTATGTAAATTTGGATATGCATTTGAAATAGAAGGACTAGCAATAGCAATAAGATTACTGACATGTTTAACCATAAATATGTTTAAGTTACCACAAAGTGCATTTGAATT
The DNA here is from genome assembly GCA_034696405.1 of Isotoma caerulea. NCBI lineage: Eukaryota > Metazoa > Arthropoda > Collembola > Entomobryomorpha > Isotomidae > Isotoma > Isotoma caerulea. The sequence goes on from JAQFZZ010001380.1 coordinate 1,455, forward strand.
TACCAACATTAAATATAGCAAACAGTGCATTGCATGAGGAAAGTTATAATGACGAGATCCGAACCGACTTGGACAAATAAAAGGACGCAGGATAAGACTTGTGAGGAACCGATGAGCTCTCTGTGTATTATTATTGAATAGACATCTCAATCGATAGTTTGGCCGGGGGTGAGGGGGAAGGTGAGGACGAGTCGTGGTCAAGACTGTCACCACTCTCGTGTTTGCGTAAATGCCGATCCAAATTGGTCTGTTGGCCAAAAGCTCTGTCACACAATGGGCAGCGAAATGGTTTCTCCTATTATCACAATCATCATCACTATGAGCCGCGATTGGAATTATCCTTTAGAGAGTTGAGATCAAAGGACATGCGAGTTTGAAAGGGTCTGGCTAACTCACTTTGTGATGAATGTTACGGACGTGACGCTGAAGATTTGACGAGATTGAGAAGGATCGTTCACAAAAGTTGCATTTATACGGCTGCTCCCCCGTGTGGGTCCGCAGGTGACGGGTCAGGTTAGCTGATCTTGGAAACACCTTTCCACAAAACTTGCACGTGTATCTGCTGAGAAAAATATATAAAATCAATGTTATATAGTCATCATTATCAGAAAAGATCAAGAAAATCATCTTTTCTAAGAAATCTAATACTAACAACTTTCTCTCATACCTGCTACCAACTTTCCCTTGCCAAACTGGACTAGGAGCTGCTAGATTATTGCTGAGATCATTTCTGGGAGAGAGACTATTGTGAAAAAACGGGTTGAATGGATTGGGTGGAAACCCAGGAGGGAGACTTGGGAAATGTGTCGGAGGGTGAGAAAATCTTGGAAATGGATGTAATGGTCGGGGAGCAATTATTTGAGAAAATGCTGAAGCCTTCTTTTCATTCAGCTCCAAATTCATTCCATTACTGTTTCCATTACTCCTCAGTGAATGGTTTTGAAATAGGGGATGATGATGTGGACTGGGAAGTGATCGAGGTTCTGTTCCATTAGAATCACCCGTGACCCCACCGCCACTTGTGCCGTTTCTTCTTTCACAACTTTCATCCACGGACTTCCTCATTTGTGCTGCTGCAGCTATCATATGGTCTCGGATGAAATCTTTTCTAATATTATTATTGTTATTGTTGTTGTTGATAGGTGAGCTTCTAATTGGAGTTGGAGATCTTTCTACCTTTCTATTATCTTTGGTTTCCCTATTATGATGTCGCCTACGGTTATCATGTACTTCTTTCACATCTACTTTTTTGGTTTCTTCTTCCTTTTCTTCGGGACTTTTTTGCACACTGAGATCCAACGGACTGTCCTTTTTCATCTCCGAAATCATTTCATCTTCCTCGATTTCTAAATCCACTCTTGAAGAATGTTCATGACGGGATGGAGAAGGGGAAGGGCTTCTGGACAGAGAAGCAGAGCGTCTTCCGTTACTCATATTTGTAGCCTGAAGATTGTTTTGAGCACCCTTTGCATCTCCATTGGCATTGGGATTCATTGCCCCATGCCGAGCACTTGCATTTACTGCTGCAAACAGTTGCGGACATAATGGTAATGCTGCGAATGGATTGTATAGCGGTAAAGATGGTGGAAACATTAATTGGGGGAAAGCAGCACCCATGGGTTTTTGATTTACCATAAGGTCAGGGGGACTTCGACGATTTAAGTTGTTGTTGGAAATCTTGTGAAGATCTTCTTTCGAGCTGGATATACTGGGAGAAGAATGTGCGGAATTGCTGCTTGATGGTGGAGTGGCACTTCTCCTTGGCCTTCCTACATGATTGCTGTTACCAGTGGGGAAATGAGGAAGGTGCATACTTCTTCGATTATTTGCACTGTTTAAAAGATGACTGAGATTGTTGGGGGAAAGGTTGCTGGCTCCAAGACCACCGAGATCAAGACGAAGGGCTTCCATCGGATTTGGATTATTATTACCTTTGGTAGGTTTCGTTAAAGAATTTACGCTTGAGTCTGGAGCTGCAGGTGGGTTTTCTCTATTTTCTCTGTGACGTTCTCGTTCCCTATCTCTTAACACCCTTTCACTTTTTTGATGTTCTCTGTCCAAATCTCCAAGATTTAATTTTATTGCTGATTTTTGGTTATCCCCAGCTGATGAGGGTTGACGATGAAGTTGTTGGAATTGGAAATGACTTAGAGATCTTGTTAAAGTTTGGTTTTTTCCTGTTACGGATGAAGCAGCGTCGCAAAAGCGTTTATGCTTTGCTAATGCTGCACTGGAGGCAAATGGGGCTGCACATTTATCACAACGAGATTGTGCTCTGCATCCGGCATGCATTCGCTTGTGACGACAGAGATTTGAGAATTGGGTGTAACTCTTGAGGCAAACCTGGACATAAAATAGATAATGTTAATTTTAATTGTTTATCTATTTAGCATAAGTATTTATAGTGAAGCGAAATCGTCAAAATATTTACTATGTATACGGTAAGTTATTCAAAACAATTTTAAATGGGATAATCCCCTATTGTATTTGCATGCCTCATCGATCCTATAATCCATAATCTAATTTTCAACCCGCATGTAACTACAAGTTTGACTAACCTCAAGAAAGGTGTAAGTTACAAGCTATCACCAAGCGAAAAGATGAACATGAATTTCCTTCCTAATACAATAGCATCTACTTATCCAAAAGTACAATGAATGTCATAAAGACTGTCACACATGTCAATCCCAATAGTTTAGGTCATCTTCGAAGACCACAGCTGCGGTGAAGACATTTAATTTTGAAAGTTGACAATTGACATGAAAATCCAAAATGAAGTTGTTGCTTCATCAGAGAAAGATAAAGAAGTTGGAAGTTGTAGGAAGGAAGTGCGCTCAAATCTCAAAGATTTTACAGAACAATAGATATTTTTTCATACGCTTTTACGAAACGGTATGATAATTCCATAAGCATGGATCAAAATAGTTAAAATGAAATTTGAACGTTCCATTCATGAAAAACTGAAGATGCACAAAGAATGCGAGAAATGTACAATATGAAAAGCAAAACCTTGTAAGTTTGGAAAGAATGCATTTGACCAAAAATTGCATTTACTACTTAAGTAAGACATTATGATGACATTAACATTACTAACTCGGTATCTGTAGAGGGACGATGTAGAAAACAAGAAAATAGAGTGGTAACACAAAAGCTTTGTGATATATACGGAGGGTTGAATACACTGATTGTTGTGAATAGGAAGCCCGTCATGTCATATGTCCCCTGTCGTGTGATCAATGGCAAGAGGTCGACTCATCGTCATCATCCTTGTTTACCTTACTTTTCCCTATATAAATATCTATCTTTCTCTAATAGAATATTGTGAGTAATCTCATCACTACTTCTCTCTAATACACAATATTATATTCAAACCGAATGGTTCATTTCAACAATCAGTTTACTCACAGATTGGCACTTCGAACCAAAAGCACCAAAGCTATTCGTGGTGAATATACTTTACCCACTGCTGGGCATTTCTACAATAAAGCTTTTGGTAAGCCCCAGTGATAATTTCTACCCTAGTGTAGTATTATTATCTATTATATTCATAAGGGTACCCTTGTACACTTCAGATGGATGGAAAATGTCTCTATTTAATACATAATGCTTTTGGTTATCTACCGACTTCCTCTTGTCTGTAAGAGGTGACAAAACTCCAGGAGAAATGTCATAATGGAATGTGAAAAATATTTGTTATCTATTTTCCCACAACGTTAATGATTCCATGAGATTATTTCAACAATGATGATGACACCGGACAAAAGTGACAGAGAAAAAAATAGTAAAAACTACTTGACAACTTACCTCACACTGAAAAGGTTTCACAGAAGAATGAATATGAGCATGTTGTTTGAGACCAGATGAAGTTGCAAAAGTCTTTCCGCATTCCCCACAAGCATGGGTTCTTGGACTTGCATGTTGAGCCCTAATTTTATTACAAGATAAATAGATTTTTATTCTAAATTCTTGGTTTCATAGTGATTTAACATTCAATAAAATTCAGATGGAATCTACATTGATTGCATAAAACAACATTTTCAAACAAAAGCCTTTTTAGCTCTGCACGTACACGTACCTCAGATGTCTTTGTAAGCTTGCAAAATCTGTCAAAGATCGTCCACACTGACCACAAGGATACTTTCTCTGAGTTCCTGAATGAGTTGAGGAAATTGAAGGAGACAAATTACCCCTTGCGACTTCACCTCTTGATAAATGACCAAGGAGAAAGCTACCACTTGACAACGGGTCAAAAACGCTACTATTGTTGTTGTTATTATTATTACTACTGGGAGAGATTGAATTATTATTGATAATCTTGTCACTACTATCTTGCAAAAGCTGGTGATTGAGATGATGATTACGATGATGATGATTTATAAGATTAAGATGTTCTGTGGAAGATGAATGAGACTCGGCATATTCTTCTTCCTCCTCTTCGATTTCTTCTTCGGTCGTACCACCACCACCGTTTCTTTCTCGGTCAATTTCTTCACTATTTTCACTAAGTCCACTGCTATGATTTCCACCACATTCACCAATCCCACTGATACTATAAGTCCCTCCTGAGTAGTTTCCTAAAACAAGAACGGCTACGTGAGAAAAAACAATTCCAAGAAGAATCAATTAATTTAGGAGTAAGTTTGGGGCTATTTGAAACCTAAGGGTACTTGTCTTAATTGCAAAACAATGGAACTGACTGTTGCTTCTTATTGTTCAAAAGTGAAAAGGAGACTGAGGATCCAGACACGAAGGTAAGCCGAAATCATAACAATAAGCAAATAAAAAAGATACCTCCAAAAATAAATGATACATTATAGTAGCATGCCAAAGTTTCATATAAATGTGTACCATGGATGATAATAATGGAATTATCTAATGGTCCTAAATAGATTATAAAAAGCTGATTGTGTACCTTCTTCCTATCTAGGTATGGGTATAGAATACAAATGACATGACAGGGATTGAGCGTCGGTCAAAAGTCGTGATAAAAAGATGACACCTGGTCCGGAAATTCGGTTATCTAGAAAATCAAAGGGCTCGTGCTTGTGCTTTATTTAATAATTCCACCCCTGACTGAACTACTTACATTTATTATTACAACAACCATCCGTACCAAACCATCCGAAATCATACATGCATATCTTACATATATACTTTCTAAATCAATCTGTAGTGAATATAGAGCAATTCTTTCGAGCTCAGGTATGTCTACTCCCTATTATGTATATAATATAGATAACAGTCATGCACTTATCTCTTCTTCTATTGTTAAATAACTTCTGTCTGCAGAAAGTTATCAGACAGAAAAACCCAGTTGTTTCCGGTGTACATCTTTCATCAATCTGAGAGGTTGAGGTAAAACGAGACAAAAAATTCAGAAACCGTTAAACCTATTGAGGATTCCCCTTTGCTTCTTTCTAATTCACAAAAATAATTATACTGTCTTTGCTCGTTTACGTCAATCAGTTTGAGAGGACAGAGGAAGATGTAATCAGTAGTTAGTGATTTCGCTAGAGGATCATCTTCCAAAATCTTCTTATTTTTCTACTTTCTAGACATTTAATTTCCCATCCTATTCATCCCCTCTGCCCGATAAGACTGATGGACAGTACAAAAGAGTTCGGTAATTCGATCCTATTTCCCTATTATACAAAAATTTGTGAGATGCCCTAGTACTACCTACTTAAGCTCTACCTATTCTTGTATAGTAAATTGTTTATCGAAAATTCATTCAATTTACTCCGATTCAACCCAAACTCCACATTCCATATACAGGACAGTAGTTCCTTCCTATCAAAAGCTATTGAATAAATCTTTCATTCCATTTCCAATGTTTTCCCTCATTGATTCACTTCTTGATTTTGCCCCATAATACCACATTTTCAACACAAAACCGTGCTTTGTGACTCCTGATTTTTTCTTTGATAATAATGATGATAATAATAAGTGCCCGTTATAGAATTAAAGGGAGGAAGAAGGACACGGAAGGAAGGAAGAATGTTGGGAGAGAGGAGACCCTGACTGACACGGATGTTCACCTAGGCTTGATGATGGGAGTTTAGGCAGCTGATGCTGATAAACTTCCGGCCCTCTCTAGCTTCTGTCTAAATACACCTTTGACTTCATATCACACAATGTATTATAAATAGCAAAAGAAAAAAAGTTGTGATTATGATTCGGAAAAGGATAAAAGTAAAGTTTGGAATGGCATTATTATTTTTTATGAATCAGGAATAGAAATAGAACTGGAGTTATTTATTTATTTATTACCATTATTGTAAAGCAAAAATCAGTCATTGCTTTAATAAAGAACTAAAACTGGGTGGTTGTTTATTGGTTATGGTTTAATAATCATCATCATGGTACACACACATTGATTCATCCCCAAAATTTCCCATCAACTAAAAAACCCTGGACAATTAATACCCGAATCCATTCACTCAATCGTACAGGGTAAAGGGTGTATGTATATTTTAGTGATAAAAATAATACCAAGGGTTGATTTTTTACCAATCAATAAACACAGATTCATATAATATACCATACGAAAGTAATAATCCCATACCTTTATGACTGGAAGCCTCTTCATCGGCCGATGATGACACTTCGTCTTCCCCATTCTGAAATCATTAAGCAGAAAATAAACCATAAGTACATTTAATATATTACTATGCCTTGATATTACACTCTCACTCAGGGTCTATTTCGAATCAACAAACCCACAGAAAACCATAACAGTCAACATTTATATTCCATCATATCATCATCCGATCCGACAAACGGACTTATTGCATTTACTCATGCATACTATGTCAAGTAAAGTCAGCCAGGAGCAATAAAATCCTTAATTCATATTCATAGTGTAACCTCTTGTAATAAATATTACCCTATCTCTGGTAAATACTTAAATGCTTATCCATTCTTGAGTCAAGTATCCAACCCGAATCCGGGAAGCAATAGTGCTATCTACTACCCTAATCTAATCTAATCGTCCGAGTCACATCCGAATCGAATAGGAATGAGAAAACCCTTGAGAGTTTTTTTAAAAACTTTTTTTATAATACTCTCACTCAAGAGCTATTATCTCTGTGTATAAGACTAAACCGGATTTAAACTTAATGGATTGATGCCACACAATGATAATACTTATGCATGTGTCCTTCATCCTATATGAATTTTAAGCAAAGTAAAAAGCTGTGAATGAGACAGATATCAAGAGTTTATACCATATTTTATATTAATATTTATTCCCTTCAAATGAATGTGGTAAATTTACTTTCTGTGTTAGCAATTATGCCTGGGAAAAAAGGGGAAAATATTTTCATTGTGGTATTTGGACTTTTCGAGTATCTGCTGTATTGTCTACATAGCCTGAAATCTGACACGGGTATTTTCGGATGAAAAACTGCCGGGATTCTTTTCTATTCCCGAATTGACTACTGTAAAAACAACGAAAGGGAGGGCAGGTGAGCTCATGACATGTCAGAAGTGCAGGAGTCACACATTTATCTTCAACTGTAATCATAATCAGAGTGACCTCACCTTCACCTGACTGCTGGACTGGAGTGTGCAGTTATCTTTAGTAGGAAAATTTACTTCCTGACTTCCAACCAGATACAAAGTTAGTAGTCTCAGGCGAGATGGTCATTCATTGTGTTGTGTCCCATGAATGTGTTTTTATAAATATAGGGTTTGACTTCTCATTGTAAAAGTCAGAAATCGATTTTTTGCATAGATCATATCTCACACAGCTATTATTATCAAGGGTCATCAAGGGGTGAATTAGAGGGAACAACTAACAAGTAAGTTACATAACATTGAATTGAAACCGTCCGTTTGAACTTAGGTAATTGTCATCGATTTTCTACCGACGTGTGCCCGCCTCACGAATGAAGATAGGAAATAGAGATATCTATTTAGTTTCATGGACAGTGACTAATTGATAGAAAAAATGATATCAAATAATAAATTCAATCTGAATTAAGTTAGTTAACTTTTTCATTTCTAAGGTTGAATCAAAGGGTGAAAGCTTTGTTAAAAAAGCACAAGAGGAAATGCGAAACGGAGAGAAAGATAGATCACACTGTTTCTGTTCCATGGATTTGCCCAACATTTTTTTCCTGATCCGTTTTTCCCAACACGTAACAAGCATGTAACATCCCAGGCACACAGCCTAGGATTGTTAATGCTATATTTATAAAAAAGTCGCAACCACAACCTCGTCTACAGCAAACGGATGCTGGAGGTAGAAGTATTGCACAAAGATATGAGCACATTTTAAAATATTTAAATAATTTTCTTTTTTACAGAAATAGAAAATAAGATAATTAAATCAATTTTAAATCAGATAATGTTTTGAATGAGATAGCACTTAATGAGAAATGACTGCCGACTAGTATGAAATCGTTAGTTCAACTAACCCTAAAAGTGCAAAAAATGCAGGCAATAATTTTGCCATATCCGAGTTTGCATGCATAAGAGATTGTGAAAAGTATAATCGACAAAGGGATATAATTCATCGTGTGAAATATACAATCACCACTACTGTGGATGAAACATGTTGCAATTGAAAACTTTAGCTAACTCAAAAAGTCAAATATAACTGCAAAGATTTTGCAATATACTTCAAGCTATATTTTAAGGGGTTATTAAAAGCTACTGGAAGGAACAATTGTAACAAGTATGCATTATAAGTACGATGGAATTCAACCAAATCAAAAGGGAAAGCTAAGACTCGACTGGTCGATTTGTAAATCTTGATTAAATCGAAAACTATATTTCACTGAATCATGCAATATAGTAATTTCGCAACCCAGATTATAATACTTCACATTTTCTGAAACCTCACCATTACTCACATTTTTTTCTTAATAAACTCTACGCAATACCTTATACTTAGGGTGGTATGGAATGTATCGCTACGTACGCTTTAAGCGACTGAAATTATCCACAATCCACACGACCCGATGTACAGCCAAGGAAATAAAAAAGCTTTTACCATAAAATATCCATCAATAAAAACATCAGCACACAATTTATTATATCTATCATCGTTCTTTCTACCTCTGCTGAATTTTTTTATCAGATTTGCTTTGTGCCCTTTTTATGACAATCGAATCCTATCAGCTATTTCTTAATGGCATGGACTGAAATCGCTGAAATCCTTCATTGCTATATACAGTGTACGACATAAGACAAAATTTGATGGGACAAAAAACCACATTTTTTCTCTAGCTTATCTTGACCTGACCCGAACGGTGGAATAATAATGGGTAATATTATAACTGTAAAAAATTCACAATTGTATTCTACAATAGTTCTTCTCTAATAGAGCATAATAATATAAAGGGTTGAAGAAGGCGCGTGCAGGGAGTCATGCATATAAAAAATGAGGTAAGGGTAAGTAAGGGACATCACATCGCAGCCTTGTGATAGAAGCATTTGATACATTACAAAGACGACAGAGAGATGATCGCAGTGTGAAATCAGTTTGTATGAACGAACGAACACTTGTAATAAAAAATCGAGTGACTGATTATTATTTAGAGTGAGGACAAATGACAAAAGAAAAGGGTTTTAAAAAGTGAAAAGTCTATGGTAAAAGTGAATAATGGAAAAAAGAAAAACTATAATGTTTAGCAATACAAACTGACATAATGCGAATATCTTGTCATGTAAAAATTGTAAAAATATCTCAGACGCCAGACCAGAGTGACAATGTAACTTTGTTATTTACAACCATCCCCTATATCATATTATCTACTTGCGCTTTGTTCTAGTCTATAATAAAATAAAAATATGAAAAAAATGATCCCCCTCTAACCTAAAAGTTTTATATGAGATAGGATAGAAAGCATCAAAAAGAAAAAGTGAGAAGAGTCAGTTAGTTGAAGTCAAGTGGCATTTGATGTGAGTGGGAGATTAAGTTACATAATAACATTGCATTGCTTTCCCAAGTTTCGTGCGTA
>JAQFZZ010001381.1:0-11420 GCA_034696405.1 Isotoma caerulea
CTATTTTCATATTGATATTGATATCATTTCTCCTGTCGTATCAGTATTAACAAACTGCATTGTGTATGTCACCTAGTGCATATTAGGATTCAATATTAGTCAAGTAGTTAAGAGTCAGTTTCAATTTCTTGTAAATTGTCCTCGTGTGCTTCTTATTTCCACACGGAGTTAGGGAAAACCTACTGTAGGATTATGTATGTGACAAACTATTTTGACTGGAATGGACAGAGAAAGTGAAATTATGCTAGCAGTCAGCAGTGGTAACTGGTAACTACATATATGGGTGAATAACCCGTAATTTAACAGTTTATCCTGGTATAATGGAAATTGAGACAATATTTTCGGAACTTTTCTAGAGTTTCGATCATTAATAATGCATCGGGTTGCTAGCTATCGCGAAATAAGATAATCAAGTGATGCACCCTACTTTTTGCCACACTAGTACTGACACTACCGTCATATCATTGACCGCTGTTATTTTCCAATGGTTAAATTATGAAACTCATATATCATACTGAAACTGCTACTGCATGGCTATCTTGGTGTGTTGGGCGTGTATTTAAAATGAATATTGATAAGGTACAAAGAAAGGTACTAGTTATTAAGAGATAGGAGCAAATTAAAAGCCGTTGCTTTTCTTTCATTTTGTTTATTACACAATCAGTAAGAGGAGGTGAAATTTAAAAGGAGTTTTTTAAAAATGTTTAAATCAAAATTAACTACGTAACTTTGTAATCATCAATTATATAAAAGGGTACAATTATCTGATAACGGATAGTTAACTTTTAGTGTCTTAATTTTGAGAAAAATGACCATAAATGCATAGAATCCAGAGTAGTACCTTTCAATCGAAATTTCTCCCTGTGGTTAAACATACCTATTATTTGTGTAAATGTGAGCGAGAATCCCATTCTGCAGGTATTACACCCTTGAGGTTAGCTTAATTCATCTGAAAAGCCTTTAAACATTGATTGGTAACAATGATCATTCCATGAATGAATTGTGTGTGTGTGTATCCGTTCATAAATGTGTGAAGAAAGAAGTTGATGATAATAATCAAGATGAGATTGACAGAATGCCTTTATTAGAGTTTAAGAAATGATGATGTTAGTACAATTAGACTGACATTAGTATTTTTTGCCATTTGAATCTGTTCATTGAAAATGGAAAGATCCGGATGCACAGCTTGAGCTTCTTCTTCTCCGAAACATCCGCCTCTTTTATCTGAATTGCATAATAATGCAAGTTGAGTTTGATTGATTTGATGGCACATTACCATTTATACAATGTCGTACCAGTTCACATCCTATTGAGAATAGTAACAGATAATATTTTCATTATTATTTGCAGATGAATCAAAGTCATAAACTATAGCTTGGGAGATTTCCTTCATCTTGAATTATTATTATTTATTGCTTTTGAGGTGTATTATCCACCTGGTGTTTGTCTTGAATAGGTTGAGGCATTAAAAAATTGCACAATTTGACGGTTTCATCCGAACTGCAAGATTTGATTGACCCCTTCAAGAAAGATGGGATGGTTAAAGCTGTATTAGTGGGAATTTTGTCGAATAACCCTTGAGGTCCGGTAAAACAGGAATGTTTGGTAGTTCTGTTACACAATGTGAAGGGTGAATGGCAGTTTTGTTTTGGAACTTGTCGATAGATTCGATGCATGTTCGTTGGTGGGTGAGGAAATCAGAATAAAAGTGTGGTAGTGTTGCAGGTAAACAATAATAAGGATGAGGACGAATTGACGAGATAAAAATGGGCTTAGGGAATGGGAGAAGCCCAAAGGTTTGCATTATCCTGTTAACATGCCTCATCACTATTCCTGGAAATTTAGCCTCTGTCTCTCTATGTATGAATATTTGAGAAACAAAGACTTCCTTTTTTGTTCTTCGTCCTCTTCCCTTCTTCTGCTAATTAATTTATGCATTCAATGTCCAAAACCCTTTGGATATATAATCTCAAGAAATGTAATATTATCTAATGTATCTGTTGTGTGCATGGTAGCCTTTTTCCTCCACAGGCAGCATATTCTCTCTCGGATATTCTAACCCTAGTAGTAACTATTTGATTTTTTGATGTAAAAAATATAAGAGAAAAATCTTGTACACAAACAAACAACAAGTAGCTTGTAACAATCAGGAAGTAGAAACGAAAATCAACCGTTTTAGTTTACCCTGCCTGCCTACTGGAAATCATAATTCTAGGTGGCTTTATCTAACAAGATAAAAAAACTGTCTTTACTAGGCTTAGGCTTAATGGTAACCTATTAAAAACAATTCCCTTGACCTAATAAATGCCTCCTTACCGTAAGCTTAATTCGTTCCGGTTCCAGTAATGTTTTTAGGTCTAATAATATTACAATATGAAAGAGTTCAGATTATTGTAGACAGAGTAATAAATAAAATAACTGTTCTGACTTATGAAAGTTGTGTGCGAGAAAGAAGTTAAAAGTTAGTGTGTAATTTGAAAGTAAGAAAAAGTATTCGATGTGACTAGTATTGTTCAAAAGAAATTGGTTGTATTGAAAAGTAAAAATTTGGACAAAAAAGGGTTGTACAGGTAAAATAGGTAATAGAAGAATTGTGGGTTGGAACTTGGAACTGGAAGAAATTTAAACTGTGTCATTAGTCAGAATGATTTGAGATCTCCAAATTGTTGAGTTTATCTCCTATATAGATAAAAAGGAGTGTAGGTGTATCTATCTAGACTAATACAGGAAGAAGAGTCTTTTTAGTGGCAAAAGGTCAGGAAAGGCTACCTACAGTTAATTTTATATCCCTTCATTGACTTGTCTTTTCTGGTTTTTAGTTTCACTTACTTTAGTTTAAAAACGAATGTGAATCAAGTAGAAAACAGCTATGGAGAACACCGGGTTTCATTAATGTTCTTATTCTTTCGTTTTATGGCTTATTATTTAAAAGAAGAGTTTTTTGCATACTTTTCGTAATTTCAAAAGCGAACAATCATTCATACTGACGGTTGGCTGTCTGTGGAAATTCCTTCTTCAGGTATTATTCGTTCGTGGGAGGGCCGAGAAGACTAAGCAACCTATTCTTATTCTTGTACATTATTCAGGTGACAGGAAGCTAGACTTTTGCCACCTAACGTTATCTTGGGAGATTCTCTTTTCGGCTAATTCCTTTATCAAATGTGGGGAAATTAATCGAACTGTTTAATAAACATGATCAAAACACCACCGCTAACTGGTTGCGGGTGTGTTTTTATTTATGTGAGAAAGTTCCGTATCACCTGTTGGATTTAGAACGGATTTGTTCGAAACACTTCAGGGGTGGTAAGAAGGAACGTTTATTCAATTTTATGATGATTATGGAGTGGATGAGCAGAGGGACACGTGTCGGTAAAGTGGTAGTTAATCTTAGTGGACTTTTTGTCCTGAGTTTTTTATCAGTTCACTTACCCTTTTGAAGTGAAGGAAGATGATCGGGTAAAAAATTTGACCCTTTATTTTTTATGTCTTCTCAATTGGGAAAATAGATCTAATAAAATAGAAACGGTTGTTCACTATAAAAAAAACATTTACACAGCAAAAACAGGGTTATCAATTTTTCTTTAGAGGGTAATGAAACTGTCGTTTTAACACATTACGAGTTTACTGCATAGGCAGATGTAGTAAATTAATAAAATGATTGTGACAGTAGTAATAATGTTTTTTTAGATTACACCTTCGTGGATAATGATGTTGTTTTATTATAATGGTAATTTAAATCGAGTCCCGTTATAGTGTCTTTATATGTTAGAGCTAGATTATAATGTGGGATGGGAAAAAAGAGTTTATACTTTAACGTGTTTAACAATCGATGGAACACTCGAGCGAAAAATCCCTTTTTGCTTGTAGAAATGTGTTTTTTGAAAAAAATGATAAAATAAACTAATGTTCGATGGTATTTTTCTTAAATGTAAGAAAAATTTAGAAAATATAATATGTTAGAAAATATAAAGAAATTGATTAGAGAGCAAAAAGATATTTGATTCAGAAAATGCGTTTAAGGTGAAAAGTTAAAGATTCTCTTGAAACGATTGTATATGTTTAAAAGAAACAGAAAATCCACGTCTGGTTGATTTTAAATCGAAAGTGTTTTGTGTTTTTAACATGTCAATGGTATGAGATTGCGGGTTTATCGCATTGAAAAATTAGAAAGGAAAAGGTGAAACTTTATCTTTTGGTGTAGGTAATTTGAAAAGTTGGGAAAGATCTTGTTCAAATTAGTAATCAGTATGACGAATTGATAATGTGTAGTATTATAATGCACACTATAGCATTATTTGTTCTAAGGATGTTAAGAGTGATTTAAGGTTCCACTTGACCCCGTGCTGTGCTTTTTACAAAGCAATCGAATGTCTAACCTCTTTAATTTTCTTCTTTACCGGCGCTAAAGTATTTTTTTGTGTAAAATGTCTTTTTCAAAACGCGGCATGAACATAGGCAAGAGTTTGCTAGATTCCCTAAAAACAACTGTTTTTATTTTCTCGCGACAGATTTGATGTGTTTAGAGAGAAAGATGGGAAGTTCATCAATATACCTCTTGGTATGAAATGAATGCTGCTCCGTGTAATAGGTTCCTTTAAGAGTTTTTCTTTGAGTGAGCATTCCTTTAGTTAACTTCCCCATGGAGCACTTGCCATCAGTCTGACGTATAATGCCGTTCTGACTTTGACCCGTCCCTGTTTCTATTCTTCTAGTATTTCCCATACACAACATCACCACCTACATTACCGTCTTTCTTACATTATTAAATCAGTCTATTCAAAAGTATTCATTTATTGTTTTCTTTTCCACAGTTTTGGCCGATGCACATTTCCCAGCTCATTCAATCGGAAAGGAGGGTTCTATTGTTATTAGAGCGGATGGTGTTGGAATACCTGTTCTACTGGATGCCATTCTTAAACTCATTGAGCTTGACACTTACGTTTACTCTCCGGTTAGTGTTCTTTCAAATGGCTCTGTCTCTTACAATCCCATCATGAATAATGATTATGACAACTGACTAAATCATTAAAACTATGAACTGGTCTTATTATGAAGGTGACGTTAATGGAGATGGCTGACAAGGATCGAAGAAGTGGAATGGTTGTCAGTATTTGGGAAGAATATACAAAAATTTTGGAGGCGAATACCGATGTAGAAGCAGTTCCATTGACATATCTTGAAAGATTTAAGTTTTATGAACGTGCCAAAAAAGCCTTTGTTATCGTTCAAACTGGGTAACGATATTCTAATTATATTATCATTATCATCATCAGTTTATCGCCATATTAGGATCTATTGTTTACCTACTTGTTATTATTGAATTGTAGTGAAACCGCTGTGTATGGAAACATTATTCTGAAGAATGGACTTGTGCCAAATCCAGCTGCATATAATATTAGTGTTAACCTGGGGAATACGTCGGGCTCACTGTGCCCCGTTATGGATGAACCAGCAGTATTGAAGCCGTAAAAGGCCTAATAGAAAGAAAAAGGCAGCTCATGAAAAACAATATATGAACTGGAACAAATTTAATTAATTTATCTATTCGATCCAGCAGTCTTCCAATAATTCATTTGTAGTGATTATTGCAGTTGATTGATTTATCAACAATTGATTTATCATAGGATTTTGTTTCGAATCTATCAAAGTAATTTTGGAATAAAGTTTAAAAGAATCGTAAAGCAATTTTTTATTCTAGGTGGACAAACCTTTGAACAGGTGTATTTTTTAATATTAAATGAATGGTCTCTACAATGCACAAATACAATGTGAAGGAAGATTGCCTTTATTGTTTGAAAATTGAAACCTATAGTACAAGGATTCCTCGTATCATTCTCATTTTTTCAGTTTCGAAAGGAATAAAGCCGATAAAAGAAGAAGAATCCAAGAGCGATATCTGCTGGATCTTCATCTCATTGCTCAACTCTTGTTCTTAATATCCCACAGTAGGTTGTCACTTTAGAAATGTTCCACACTGTACTAAAAAAATTGTATGAGAAATTGTCTTGCCTTTCTCCAACTTTCTTCGTAACCTTTGATTGTCTACATTATGTAATGTACTTATCCAACTGGCAATGAAAAATGAATTAGAAACTGCTTCCCATACGAGTATACAATCGATATGGTAACTTACGTCGTAAGAGTTTGTAAGCAGTACAATGTCATTAGCAGTGCATAGTGGTGGAAAACTTATTGTGAGATTTTGAATAGGATCTTGCCTATTTAAGTGGAAAGATACAAGAACCTCCAGGGACAAAAACATTTCCATACCATGTAAAGATTCCTATATATCTTTCTTTAGCATCTCAAACAAATGGCATAATCGGTGAAAGAGAGTAAAAGTCAAGTAGGAAACTGCATGTTCATGACATCGTAACAATGCAGGGTAGATTGAGAAAATGAAATTTTATCCTGGCAAGGACAAGACCCATTATGCTGTTTCTTTTTACTAACAAAATATATAACAAGATTTTGTTATTAAGCTTATACAGTCTACAGTCACAATATTAGCATTCCGAAAACGCTTATTCGTTTAAAAGTTCAATCTTGTATTTTATAACTTTGACCCCTTATTAAAATCCATTTCAGTCTCCTCTATATTTAGATGGATTATGTTTCCTTGATGTCTATGCTAAATTTCCTTAAAAATAAGGCAGTCAACGATAATATTAATTTCAGGATTATAAGCGTAATGTATTTGGAACCGATGCGAAGTTTTGAAAATTTTAGTTCAGAAAATTTATGCAAGGAGCAGTCAGCTCTGAGAACTACTTATCTTTAGAACAAACGAATTCCCCAGTTAATGGAAAACAGGTTCCAAATTTTTGTGAAATGGAAACCTATTGAGTTTCAAGATTCGTGAAACTATAGTTTTTTTTCTAAAAGATTTCCGGATCCCCTTAGGATATTCCTGGTTAAACTTGAAAAATGTTCTAAATCCACTTAAACTTTATCGAACTATTTTTTCTTTAAAATCTACTCACAGACGACAGAACTGTGAGCAATTTCTGGAAAAAACAAGTACCAGGAATATTATTAACATGTCAAAATCAGATTTACCAAAAAATCTTATTAATAGAAAAGACAAATGTGAAAATGAAGAAGACAACAAATAAGAACCTAATTAATACTGCTTTCTCACCTTTTGAAGGTCTCTTCCTTTGGAGAGGAAAGTTTTTCCTTCCTCAGGCTCTTTGACTCGTTTTACAATTTATCACGCACGTGTTTGCAAAACTTAATCTTCTAGAAAGGGGGTCAAATGTATGTTACCCTCTGTCAGTAATCTAAATTCATTCCATCTTCTATAATTTAAGCACAGCCATGACTTTGTATAAACTTGGCCTCGCCCTCCAAAAAATTGTTTCCTGAATATTTCAATATTACTTCAGGGCCAATCACTCCTTCTTGATGTAGGTAATTTATAAAAAGGTAATTCCTTGGAAAAAACGATAGTGACAAAAGTAAATTAAAGAATGATAGATAGACTTTTATGAAAGTGATTGGATATGAAATAATTGTCGGTGTCCCACATGCTCTTTGTAATCATTTATACTTTGCATAGGAAATTAGCCACATGTGCAATCCTTTCCTTAATAATATAAAAACGGATGCATTAAGGTCTAGAGTCCCATCTCATAACAATTAGATTATGCTTCTGTTTGCTGAAACCGATAACCATAACTTACAATTAGATACTACGGATATAAAAGCATAGGAAAGTTAAAAAATACATAGGCTCAGGAAAAGCATTCATAAAGGTTTAAAAGTGGCAGTAGTATATAACGTGTTAAGGTTAAGGTTTAATCAAAAGTTATGCTGAAGATGGTCTGAATTGTTATGCGATGCAGTTATAACAGTTTGAAATAGTGTTAAATCACCAGGAGGATGATATTAAAAGAGTTAGAGGATGAGCTATTTGTCACCAACGAAATTACAAAATGTAGTAATAGAACCGAGATATTTCCCAAGTTAAAAGGCTGTAGGGCGTTGAGACAGGAAAGAACTGCGGAAAGTGGTGGATGATAATTTGTCATTCTGTATCGTATGACCAAAGTAAAAGCGTATGATTTCAACTCCTCAGAAGTTGGTAACAAACACGTACTGGCTTGCCTAGCTTTCTTGGAAATCATTGGACTTGCTGTCTTCTATTATTAACCTCTTGGGAAGTAAAAGACATGAAATTGACGCGCTACATCTGTGTAAATCCTGGAAGATCTTAATCATAGTGGAAAGAACGATGCTAAATAAACGGTACCTACTTTAATTTTTTTTAGCACTTGAAAATTTATTTACTATTCACACTGAGGACTCTTTGTGGTCTTCGAGACTCTCGTTAGACATTCCAATGGGGTTGTTGGTAGCTGTAGGCCACGAGCAAATCCCGCTTCTCATTCTTGTCCTATTCTACAACCCACAAATTTTAAGCAAATGTGCATCACCCACTCGGAATACTAAATGATACTTTCCTATCCAAGTACACTTTCTTTATTCATATATAATCGTCGGCGAGGAGTATTATCCAATTTTGAACCTTTCTCCAGAGACTGAACCAACTCTCGTTTTAACACTTTTACAATCATGTTCATTTTTTTAGGAAAAAGTGCATCATATTTTTACAAACTATTTACTTTCTCTTATCTAGATGTAGATTTCAATTCTCAAGTGATTTGATTGTCCTTCTTTGGTAATTTAATGCGTAGTTCTATTCTATTACAGTTTTCATTATAAATGTTTTTGCTTAGAGATTACATTTAATATTTTGAGCACTTGACTGTTATTGGTAGAGTGTGTGTATTCAAAAATCAAGACAATGGGTGGTTGGTCAAAGTCATATTTTCTTTTTAGTACTTAGGGAAGGAATTAGTTGAGCGAAGGATGAAAAACAGCAGTTCCAAGTTCCAATAAATGTTTATGTAGTATTGTAAAAAAACAGTGCAATTTCGTCTATAAGCTATGACTCAGTCGGTCAAATGGAATTGATGAAGATGATTAGATTGAGCATTTATTTTTTTGCTTGAATTGAATGGAAATGTAAGTGGTCTAAGTGCCAGGAGAGCTTTTGTGTAATTTTCATCAACATATATAAGAAGGACGAATGGAGAGAAAGTCGATTGACAGATGCGAGGAAAAGCACACAAAATGAACAGACGCAAGTGCTCTTGAGGGAACGCTGATATGGCAGTATGTGAAGCATCCCTTTTATTGTAAACCTCATGATTACTCCGTTAAAGCACAGAAATTTACCCAATTGACCTCTTCTCTCCAGTACAATTCGAAATTAAACTGCAGAAAGTTAGCCAAAGGTGCTGAATTGCTTAATCTTTGATCGGTTTCCAAAATCTAACTAAAATTGATAATATTCACGTAGATAATTCTGCTCGACTTTCTCCAAGTGCGAAATGGGAAAACTTGAGACACTTTCTCTTCTACTTATTAGAAACAATGCCTTTGAGAGTACAAAATATATTTATTGTTTATATGCTTACTGTAAATGTATTCCTTCGTTAGAATAAATGTTATGAATCCTTCAAAAATCATTAAATATAATTTGTTTGTGTACAATCGTGCAATATAATAGAAATATAACATAATCCAAAGCATCAAAACAATTATTTGCTAACTAAATGTCATGTTTATTTCCATCGAATGGGATAGTCGTCGTAGAATTGTTGTCGATAGTTGGGGCTTAAACTTTAACGACGCGAAATTCTCTAAAATTTTGAATTAAAAATAGCAAAATTTCTTACGCAGTTTTGGAAAAAGTTTTGTGTTTGAACTAAATAATTGGATCAAGTTTCACATACAAATTTTAACAATATAGAAACCCTATACATAAGCATCTCACTCAGTTGCAAATTGCAATGGAGAATTGTGATGAAGATGGAAGTGGAAAAACTCGGTTGAATTCAATAGAAAAGCCTCCACTGCAACTTCGCATAACCCGAGCCAGCTTCTTATCTATGTTTTTTACTCCAACCAAAGAAATCGGATATGAGGAATATGGTTCCAGTTCCAATTGATTCATCTTCGAACTCATTTCCTAGCTAAAGTTGGAATAATTGTTCAGCAATTTAAATATCAAAGTTGAAACAACTCAAAAAACATTCCTGACAGAAATACGTAAAAAATCGCTAGGTTTTGTATTCCGACAGGTTATATCCTGTGGACAAATTTGCCCCATCTTCGTATCGTTTTCTAACTTTGTTAAATGAGTGGATGTGCAAAATTTTAAGTCAATCCAAAAGGTCTGAAAAGTCAGTCATCTAAACACGGACGGACAAGACGATTAATTGCAGACGTTTGTAAGCCCAGACTGGGACTTAAGAATGTTGTCAATTTATAAAACGTGTTTATGATGAGTGACGGTGACGATTGTGATGAGTTGGTAAACAACCAAATTGAAATCTCTCCATGGTGCATTTCCGTTTTTAAGAGGGTTTTCAATAAGATTCCAATACAATCTGAAATAGCAAATTTCAATTGTATTTTTTAGGCTAGAACATTTATAGTTTTTTTTGCTGGGCAACTCTGATACTGAATTTAGATTGATCTTGACATGCATTTGTAGTAGTGACACATGATGTTATAGGATCCATAAAATAAAAATAGGCTGAATGTATTCTAATAGTGACATTGTAGCTGGATAAAATGTTTGAATAGGATATTACATATCCAAGGCCAATAAGATAATGTATAATAATACTACGTGGGATGTCCAAGGTAGGAAAAACTTATGCTAATGTAACCTGCTTAGAAATACTATTATGGATGGAAACGTTGAGTTAGGAAAAACCTGAGGGATGGGATGATTTGTTCTAGGGTATCTAAGTCTATGGGGATGGCTGTACATAAATAGGTTAGTGGATGATATGATTGTATCATCTTGTATATCCATTTCATGAAAGTCCAATATGGCAAATATGAAATGGGATAAGTGAGTACGTGCATCTAGTGTCCCGCAAGATAAAATTATAAGCAGCAGATGTAACGGGATTCTACATTATTTGTCAAGGCGTATCATATATAATCTCTCATCTCAAGCATATTAGCTAATTAAGTACGATTGTTCCCATATGCTTCTATGCCCAACTTGTAAAGTTAAACTCAATACATCTTCAACAGTGGAGAAAGCAAACGTGGTAAAGATGTGAATTTTTACAACACGTAATGCTTGACACACTGGCTCTAAAATGCTCTAGGACATGGAGAAATTACGGTCCGTTTCATTGTCAACTTTCCTAAGCCATACCGACCGTCAACCGTTTTACGGAGTTCACGCACTACTCGTTTCATACCGTTCAGAGGGAACCACTCTCAAGTGTAAGTTCACTTTCACTCCAAACACCCCTCATTTGTTTCCCATATTTTTAGTGAAATAGGAAAACGTTCTATTAAAACTATAAGAATTATAGCGTCTCTAT
>JAQFZZ010001382.1:0-11418 GCA_034696405.1 Isotoma caerulea
ATGTCCTCGTTAGTTCCATACATGTGGCAGTGTTAAATTATAATCAATTTAAATAAAACATGTGCATGCTAAAAAACCTCCTTTGCAGACTAAATTTTGAATTGTGATTCAGGTGGATCAAATTGTGGGCACGTCAAGCCTTGAGATAGGTTGCAAGCGGATCATTAAACATAATCATACAAGGAATGGAGTGTATTCGATACGGACTTCCAAAACTAAACCCAATTTTATAGAGGTATCTTTTCTAGGATTTCATAAAGTTATCTAATAGTAATGCAATCAATTAATTTTTCATACATTAATGTATTTTATTAATCTGTGACGAAAAACAGGGATATTGTGATATGATGGACGATGGTGGTGGTTGGACAATAATTCAGCGTCGTGGGGTTCGGGACATCCCTAAAGCACAACGAGAGAACTTTAACCGCAATTGGACTGAATACGAAAATGGATTCGGATCGCCCAATGATGATCATTGGATCGGTAAAACAATTTATATTCACTTTTAACTGTGGGAGGTATTTGAATTAGGCCCTAGGAATTTATTTCAACCGTAGGAAACTTAACGGATAACGTTTAAAACATACACATTGCTTGATTTTGTCAGATATTCGCAAAATCTTGAATAGGGGCGGCGATAAAAATGTACCAATTAAACTATTGAGGAATTCCACTCACATTTCAAATTCTCTAATTCGAACAGTACGAGGTCACATTTTTACAAAGATCAAATGAAATGTACTTCTTTTTTTAAAGCAAGCAACCTGATCCTTTGTCGTCCATTTTTATAGATGTGAATAAAACCAATTTACTTCATAAATTTTTCAGGATTGAAACACATTCACACTTTAACAAAGGATTGTGAGAATGAACTAAAGGTCACACTCACCGCTTGGAATGGAACCCAATTCTACGCTAAATACTCAAACTTCCAAATCTCTGGAATGGAGGACGACTATCGTCTCACCATTGGAGATTTCACTGCGGGCACTCTAGGTTTAAAATGATGCCAAATGTATTCGAAAATTGAGTGAGGAGACATTAATGAAGGATTTATTCTACATTCCAGGCAATTCACCTACATATCAGATGGAGTACAACAACGGAATGAAATTTAGCACATTTGATAAAGACAATGACAAATTAAGTAGAGTAAATTGTGTTCTTTCACAGGGCGGTGCTTGGTGGCACAAGAAATGCTCTTACGTATGTAAATTCTAGTAAAAAAAATTGTTTGCGTCCGTAATTGATTGTGGATAAATGAAATAGAGGCAATTTCTAGGTTGCCCTCAATGGAGAGTACGCAGGCGATGGCACCAACGGAACAGTCAAGGACAGAGACACTGGCATCTACTGGTATCCTGATTGGGGTTTTTACAGTTTTAAAAAAAGTGAAATGAAAATTCGATCCAAATGCTAAACTATCCTCCCCTTCATCATTTCATTCACTTTTCAATCCGTTGTGATTTTTGAATGAACGGGACGGGACAGCAATAAAATTAGCAGAGTGGCAAAATTTATGAAATATTAATTAGGTTAAAATGTTTATAATTTACAATAATTCAAATTCTACTTTATGTTCCTTCAATCATAGGGAAATAATTATGTCATTATTATATCTTTTAAATCTTTAAACGGAAAAGATTAATTAAGATTTTTCAATAAAAAGTATTGTGACTTTCAAATTAAAAATTGGTATTATAAAGTTCATGTTCTAAATTAAAAATTATAGATTTATTTTTTTTCCAATCATTTTTATTTACATGGTTTTTCATTATTTGGTTATTTAAAGTGAAATGACCCCACCAAGGAATTTACTTGGTGGAGTCATTAAACTTTTGCAATTAATTGTTTGATTCCATATTTAAAAAAATTAATTTATTAAAATAATGCTTGTCCATTAGTAGACATGAACATGTACCTAGTACTTTTTAAATACACTATCTTATTGCTAATTGTTTTTTGTAACCTACATCGAATTCAAATGTTAGTTATCATCTTTTTCAAAATAATATTATTTATACCCGACTCATAATAGTAGTAGTAAATCGAAAAATAATATTGATGTGTTTCATCGAATTGCACACACCACATCAAATAGTCAATAAAAAATATTAAACGGGTGTAACCAAGTAGCGAAAGATGTATTATGTTTAAAACTTTTATTGTATTTCAGTAGAACATTTTAAAACAAAATTTTAAAACTTTGATACATTCCATTTTGATCTATTATTGAAGTCCTACCGAAAATAAAAATAAAAACTTGACCTATCAAATTTGCCCTTTGTGGACCTTTTGTGATGTTAGAGGTCATCATACGCTATATATTTCTTATGCCATTTTGATCTCGTCCTCAAGAACTATCGAAGTTTATTAAAATTGAAATTTTACCTTTTAAACTTTTTGTCCTCATTTTTTGACCTTCCTGACCTTGCTAGACAAAAACAGTCATCACTGTTGAATAACTGACGTTTTTTAGATATAAAAACATACCTACAAGGAATTTTTTAAATTTTGCCCGCCCCCCCCCCCCCCCCCGGGGGCGCTCAAACAAAAGAGAATATCCGAGAATTCTCGATTAGGGATAAAAAATAAACAATTACCCCCGGGGGTTTGTCCAAACGTCTGTCTGGCTCAGGCTTTGGTACTTTCTACCTTTTTTTAAAATCCTTTCAATCTTTTAGTCTGCAATCAGTTTTGTCATTTGTTTGTATTATCTCAAATCTATCTGCGACTGTTCATATTAATAAATTTCCAATATATAATCTACACTATTCTTAAGAGGGAGGAAGAGTTTAACTAAATGGAGTTAACTACGTCTACGTCTACCTATTAAAAGGTTGAAGAAACCCGTTGTTTAAGGTGATAGGGGTTTATGGGTTATCAATCTGGATAAACAAAACAGGTGACTGCCTTATGTTATCAATGTATTATGTACACTTTACGCTTTACACATACAAACTAATTTTTGTCTGAATTGGTCCGGCGACAGCCCCAACTTTGTTGCAATAACAAAATGAAATGTAACATTTTATGAAATACCCGGATATTTTACCAACGCCATTAATGACCATAGAACGATGGAAAAAACAGTAAAAAATGGCTTTAAATGTTATTTTATACTATGGTAAACTGTGAATTTGAAAGCCTATAAACCTTAATAAATTTCTGAATTTGCTACAAAATTCCTACATAATTTGTGTTTCATACAAACATGTGCCCTTTTAATTTATTGTTCCTTATCCTTATTCGTATGTCCATGGATAAGTCTTTTGTAAAGTGGGTCATCGGTCAGCTGAGTTAGTTGCTTAGTTGAGTTCCCATTTTTACTAAAAGTTAAGGTCCGCTCAATTGTATGTAGGTCAGGATACCTTGGACATTTGTGTGTTTAATTGTGTTTTGTTGTGAAGAAATTCATTAAAATCCAGAAGAATTTTTGAAAGGCAATTAAAATAGTTAAAAATTCAAAGATGAAATGCTGCAATAGTGAAGAAATAATTTAAATAAAATACACACAACTTTAACCCAAAACTTGCAACTGCATAGAAATTACCTTTTTTAACATTCTCTTTGGATTAAAGGTCAACTCTGGCTTACAAATACACACATTACTTCTTAGCCTTGACCTAGTAGATAAATCTTTGACAGAAATCGGGAAGTAAACAATTAAAGCAGTTGACCCTTTTCACCAAACTCATGAATTGAAGATTACGGAGCATAAAGGTTAAAAAAGGCATACAAGCAGTACACATTTCCTTAAATGCATCACTTCGCTTACAGCTTTTAACTTATACCAATGAGAAAAAATTTAATTTTAAAAATACATAAAATTTTACTGTTTCGAAATTTTCCAAATTTAAACGGAGAATTTATTGAAAATGTCTCGCCAATTTAGTTTTGTAGTTGTGTTCGCCCTCATCATGGTTATCAGTTTGGCCTTTGTTGCAACTGAGAGAGCTGAGAGGCCGTCAGTTTGGAATATGAAGCTGTCCCCAAATGCAATTGATTCCACTCGGCAAGGTCCTGTAAGTAGTTTCAAAACTTTAGATAAATAATCTTCACTTTCAATTTGTAATTTAAAAAGTCGAATCTCAAATTTCTGAATTGAATTGTTCTCCCCTAGAAACATTGCCACTTGGAAAATATTAAAACATTAATACGACTTTAACTGAATAAGACGTGGCATTTTAAGTTTTAATTTAATTTAAGCAGGCACCTTTCTGTTAAACATTGGAATATGTAATATGTGGGACATATTAAGTATTTCACAATTTAAAAAGTAAAATTTCAATACCTTGATAGTAATAAAAATGCTACTTCCAAAGTAGAAAGTTAAGAAATTTTAATATGAAAACTAAATTTTAGAAAAACGTATAATTTTGCCATACCTTTCTCAGAAATGAATTTAGAAATTTCGAGTTACTGAAATATGTTTAACTCCGTTTACAATTGGGTGGGTTTTTTAATTCAATTTCTGTTTTTTTTTGTAGTGCGTTGATCGAGACGATCCATGCCATACCAATGGTCAATGTTGCACTGGTATATGCATTACGAGTTGGGGGATATGCGGCTAAAAACCTACTTTTATCCCAAACCTGTAAAACGAAATCCGCATCGGGTTTTCCATAAATTGGTGACCCGTCCGTGAACATCACTAGAGCATTCGAGTTTGCAAATTTCAGAATTAAACAATTTACCTAAATGTTAATTTTAATCCGCATTGAATTGTAATAAATATTTTGACCCATCGTATTTATTACTATTGGTCTCTCTATCATTCATTGAAATTCATTCTTTCACACTAGACTAGTTTCTGGCCATAAAAGCTTATAACTGAAACGAGGCAGCTTGATAAAGGAAATAAAGTACATGCAGAAAAAGTAATTGGTAAAAACCATTTCATTTTTTGTTCAAATGTTCGAAAAGTACATGGTTTCATGCATGGTAATCATTTAACAATTTACTTTCAATTTATTTACATACCATGAGCAAATTGTGCAAATAAATTTTCGTTTTTGCACCATACAAAAACTTCGTGAAAAAATTATAAAGCCAATTTATTTAAGGAGTGAATAACTAAAATCCTCTTTTATTTCTGGCACATCATTTATTTTGTAGCCATTTTCATTAATTTATACCTCGAACCATTTTATTGAATGAATTTCCCCCATGGGGTTTTATTAATTCTGTTCCGAGGAGGGGGCCTTTATTAAAAAATGTACTGACCAAAGGGTGGGCTAGTATTCAGGGGGAGGTTCTAATAAAGGGGGTCTATACCGGGAAATACGGTACTTTACGATTTTGATTTACACGCCAACGTATAGAAATTGACATTTTGACCTTCGACCCGGTTAATTGGATGACAACCACGGAACGTTATGCAAGTTCCGTGATGCCTCTATGCAGTACACGTTCAAAATTTAAAATTTACTTATAGGTAAAGTATTGAAAGCATCTTTAACACCCACGTTTAGTTTTGTTTTCAAAAATATTTACTCACGTATTTCTAAATCGAAACGCTCTCCGTCCGACCAAAAACGATTATTTACAATATCAAGGGTCAGCAGAAAGAAAGAGGTGCTTTTGGCTTTATTTCATTTCATTTCATGAGGCTGGCCTATTTCAATGAAGGATTTGGCTAGAAAAAGTTAAAAAATTAAAATAAAAGGGCTACTTTTTAATTCTACTTAATTAATTGTTGCTGACAGATTTCATGCAAGATTTTCCATTCTTTATATTCCAGTAATTAGGGGAATTAATTTAATCATCCCGAGAAAAATTAAAAACCCGACAAGATAAAATAGAAACGCTCCGGAATTGCAAAAAATGAAAACAGAATTCAAGATGGAAAATAGAATCACCAATCACCACAACAACCGTATCAACCACACTGTGGTTGATACGTTTGGATATGTGAGTAAAAGGCAATAGGCACTACACACTTTATAGTGTAATTGTTAAATATTATAATACTATCCATTAACCACATTGGCGGGGTTTGGTAGTTTGGTGGTGTATTTTGTGTTTCTATAAATCATTTTGTGAAGTTGAATAAATTAAATCAAAAATTTTGTTAGTCTTACGAATCCTCCAAAATGTAATATTATTAGATCATCAAGCCAACATGCTCCCTTTAATAGGGAATCGGGAAAATTTGAACCAAAATGGAACCCAATGGCTGAGGAAGAAGATGATGGTCCAATATGTCATTGGTGTTCAAAAATGATTTCCACTGACATTTACCTATTCAATTTTGAGAACGTGACTTATACGACCATATTGAAAGAATCTTTCACATCTCTAGAGTTATGGGATGAGCAATATATTCATGAAGTTTGTAAACTACAGTGCTGTCATTGTTTCAATTTCTATCATCGAATGAAGTGTTCACTGTCTATGAATGATGAAACATATTTTAATTTCAAAATATCTAAAAATTGGCGATGTCCTACTTGTGTTCCAGAATTTGTCCCATCTTCCAAATGTGCTACTGAAGTTCAAAATATGGAGTTACACCAGAATTCCAAATATGAAGCAGCCTATCTTCTAATGCTTATCAAAAGACTTAACAAGATTCGAGAATTCAACGTGCATACTGTCATAAGGAAAGTGAGATTTTGAAAATCACATTTTGAAATCTCAGATGCCGAGGCATCTGAGATTTGAATTTTTGAAACAAATCTCCAGGGGTGATTAAATTCTTTTCCGCTTTTCTCTTGCACTAATTAAGGTTATAACTTGAGGATTATTTTCTGCGATATTCATCTCATTTGACCCATTTTAGTAAATGAATCTAGGGATTAGTGTGTTAGGTTTATATCAAGGGCTTTTGAACTATAGCTACGAGAATTGCAAGGACACTTCCCATCAAAACTTAAAGCCAGAATTTTATGGGACCGTCCCATAAATCCAATGGCAACCGGAAGTTAGGGGGTAACGGAAGTTTGTGTATGTTAAGAATAGAAGAATAAATGGTCCCTTTGACTTTCCGTCCTGGCTTGTGAGTGGCCTGAGTGAGATGTTGAATGAATTTGTCACATTTTAAATGTAAAATTAAATTTTTTGTCAATCTTCTAATTGAGTCGAGTTTAAAAAAATAAATTTGGATTTAAATCATCATGTATAGATGAATTCGACTAATTCTCTTGAGAAAGTAAAATATTTTAAATCCATCCAACAGCAGGGAGAAAATATAGGAACCCCGTACATTTAATCTCTTATAATTTAAAATAATTTGCCGTGGAAGAATTAAATTGAACGATGATTTCAAAAATTTCGAAAATGAAAGATTTCAAAAAAACCCTTCGTTTGTCGTTACCTCTTTAGCAACATTATATTGACATATTATTGTCAGATTAATAAGCTATTGAAATGAAATGAAATGAATTCAATACAAAATTTTTCTTAGATGAGTAAAAAATCCATGTTGACAGCCATGGTTCCTTCCAAAAGGCCTTAGTATGCATTCAGTCGGGGGATCAAAATCTACACACTTGATTTTCTCGAAAACGGTTCGACCGATTTGCAAAACTGTTTGAAGCAACACAACGGAGACTGTAAATCTCTCACAATTTCAATTCGGAATATGTAAAGCCTTCAACATATTATCAATGGAACCCCTCTGAGGAAAAAAAGTGTTGAATTGGAAATAAGTGTATATATGTTAATTTAATTAAAAAAATCAAAATAGTATAAACATAATAATGCAACATGCCTGCCTACTGCATTGATTTACCTTTGAGTTTACTTTTTTCATTTCCTTTTTCTTCCGTTCCTTTTTCTTCCGTTTCTTTTTCTGCCGTTTTTTTTTCTTCCGTTCCTTTTTCTTCCGTTCCTTTTTCTTCCGTTTTTTTTCTTCCTTACTTTTTTTTCCTTACATTTTCTTCCTTACTTTTTTTCCTTACATTTTCTTCCTTACTTTTTTTCCTTACATTTTCTTCCTTACTTTTTCTTTTGTGCCTTTTTCTTCCTTACTTTGTCTTCCGGTTACCGACAAAAAACGCATAATGTTACAAAACTGCAATTATAATTAAAAATGTAAATTCTACTTTGACATTTTCCTTGGGGCATTGAGGAACTCAATATTTTATTAATAAATGCAAAAGAAGATGCAACGAAATGAAATGAGCATTAGCTGATGAGATCGGGAGATTTTTTGCTTAAAGTGGAGACTTCTGTATTGAACTTTGCTCCTAGACAAGACGAATAGAGTTGCATAACATTTAATCTTTAATCGTTTAATTGGCTTAATGAGTCATTAATAAATGTTTCACTTTGCATATATATTGTTATTTCATAGCGACAAAATATTCACTTTTCAATACTGCTGTAATTTTTTACTTCTAAACCAAATTAGCCAAAAACTATATTTATCATGTAAAGCAGGGTTTCGGATGTGATAATCACAGTTGTATAAATGGGAGTGATAAATTGGTTTAAATCGGTTTATACCACTTGAGTGAAACTGTGATGAACTGTGATAATTGGTTTACTTTGTTAATACTTTGTTATCCATTTCACGTATACTTTACATTGTAAAGTAGTGCTCGGCATGGTTTGGTTTGGTTCGGTTTAGGCTCAAACCAAACCAAACCGAAAAAATTGAAACCAAACCGAAACTTTCGGTTCGGTTTCAACCTTCGAACCAAACCGGACCGAAACCAAACCGAACCAAACCAAACCGAAAAAGTTCGGTTTAAATGAGAAATTGACGTCCACAAGCTTAAATAATACAAAATTAGGAATAAGGCGCACTAAAATTTAAAAAAACACAATTAAATGTTAAAATCGTGACAGCAATTTGAAATGTCATGACAGGAGGACTAAATGTCGTGACAGGAGAATTAAATGTCGTGACAGTAGGTTAAATTGTTGTGACAGTAGGTTTAAATATCGTGACGGTAAGTTTTAATGTCGTTACAGTAAGTTGAAGTGTCGTGATAGTAAGGTTAAATGTCGTGACAGCGAGTTTACTGATCTCTACAGTTAACGTTAACCTTAACAGCAATACCCGCACTGTCACGAATTTATAACGTAAGTACTTCAATTACTCATTAGTATTAATCTTACTGTCGCGACTTATAATTAATTGTACTGTCATATTATTATCGGTAAGGGATACGAATTTAATTTGTACAGTTATAACATGACACTTAATTAACCTGTCACTAATATTAAGCTTCGTTGAACGTATTATATAAAAAATTCTGTAATTTTTGCAGTTTTAAAAATTTTTTTTAAACCGAAAAACTTCGGTTTGGTTTGGTTCAGTTTGGTTAGGCCCCGAAACCAAACCGAACCGATATGTTTCGGTTTGGTTATGGGCCCAAACCAAACCGAAAACCGAACCGAAAACCAGACCAAACCGAAAACCAAACCGAATAAACCAAACCATGCGGAGCACTATTGTAAAGCATACGTGAAATGGATAACAAAGTATTTCTCAATTACAAAAGTTGCAATTAAAAGACATTTGCCAATTATTTAAACCAGACTTAATTGTTAACGGACACTCGTAGGATATGTGTTTTAATAAGGTCAGTACAGTGTAGTGCTTCCCATAGATTCCCACAGCAGCTGTCTCTCACTTCCACGAAAAACAAGAATAATTTGTAGAGGAAACGAGATAGCTAAAAAATCTCAAATTAAATGAATCGTTTAATTTAATCTTCACTTCAATATTTTTAATACATAGTTAATTGCCACTGTTCATGACTGTCTGTATCATTTAGCTACATAAAATAATACTATAAAGTGCTGGAATAAAAAATTTTCAACAGTTGAATAAATTAGCTTTCTAAAAATCAAAATTAAACTTAAAACAAAACTTGAATGGGAAAATTTTCGTAAAATCAAAAATTTTAAAATGTTAAAATTTCAATTAGCATTTTGGATTACCTTCATTTTGGGAAATGTGAAAATTTCCCTCTGTGCAGAAACATCACTACATTCAAAAGCCGTAAGCTATTTATTTTAATTGCCTTTTTTACTAGAAAGGCAATTGCATTTTGTTTAACAATGTTGATGTATAGCTACGTATAGACTTGAGGTTGTTGTATGAAATCACTGTACACGGATAAATATGTTTAGGAAAACGAACATACAACCAACGGACTGACAGAGACGACATTCACCAGACAACAAAATGATGAGGATGTCAAAAGCATTTTGCAAAACATTGGCAAAGATTTGTTTGATCTTTTAAAGAATGAATTGAATAAAATGCAAGAGGAGGTAAGACAGCATTTAATATTGTTTCCTATGTTTTATGAAATAATTACTTCAAATACAAATTTTTAAACTAGTCGAATCACCGATATGATCAACTTGATGGAAAAATAGCAGATGTCAATAGCAAAGTTCAGCAACGTTTCGACAATCTCAAATCGGTAATATCTCAGGTAAATAATAATTTTCGAAACCTATAATTCGTTCGATTAAGCGATTTTTTTAATTTGGCGTATAATAAATGGTAAATTTCACTATTATTTGAAACTTGAAAGTAGCTTAGTATATGGTGCTTTCGTAACTTAAATCAAATCATGCGAAAATAATGAATTTTATATGAAGCTGTTAAAACTTTGGACCGTTAATCGCTTTCTGTTAATTGAAATTTGAAACTCCTATAAATGCTCGTCTTAGGAATTAGAATTGAGACTTCCAGTTAGGAGTGGTAGAAGTTCTCGATCTCTGGATCACGACATTTTTGCTTTAAAAATTCAATTAGATGATTTGTCGGATGAAGCGGAAAAGAAATTCCAAGCCATTGACATTCAGGTGAGACATGAACCCTTTATTTTCGTCGTATAAATAGTACATTAAGTTTGTATGAAAAAGGAATGAAGTAGAACTTCTTCGTGATTGTTATCAAATCCCACCGTTTTCGGGTAGGGGGATCAAAAAGCCGCGTTCGTACGCTCGATAACTGTGGGTTGCGATAACATAAAATCAAAAACTAATAAGCATCTAATTAAGAAGTTCTACTGAATCAATATTTTTTGTAATAAAGTTGAATGAAGCTTACAAGCTGGGCATGCAAATTTCGAATACCACAGAGCAAGTGAAGTCTCAACTGGATACAATTCAATCTGAAATATCACAGGTAATCGAGTAATACTCGTTTTTGTATTTTACAATAAATACTTAAATTTATAATTTTTTCACACTACACTAGACTTCAAAAACCGTCGAAGTCAAAGTCAAATTGATGGAAGAAATGCAAATTGCAGTTGAGAATGTAAATTACACATTTACTTCATACTTCAGCCTGACATTGAATATTTAATCTGAAATGTGTCAATGATATATAACTGTTAATATTTCTAGCTGACAAATAAAATGGAAGAGTTTATAATTACAGAGGCAGGTGCACGAGAAACTCTAATTACACAAAATTCGGCGAATCTTCTTTCTGCA
>JAQFZZ010001383.1:0-11412 GCA_034696405.1 Isotoma caerulea
AGTCTAAAGGTTTCAAATAGACCCAATGGTTTCCAATAGTTCAATAGATAACTGACGATACTTTCTTAGAGCGTTGTAAATGGTTTATTCATAATAGCAATTCCGTCAGTGATGGTAGTGGCACTTATAGGGTCCCAGATTGGTTAAATAGAGAAAGCAAAATTGATTCATATCTGCCCCATATCAATTATATTTATATTAATAACATTAATCTCTTTCAATGAATTGTTTTGCATTGTTCAGCCTCCTTCTATATTATCTCAACTTGGCTTGACTTAACTGCCGGTAGTAGTAGCAAGTAGCTATATAGTCATTCTGTATACTTACAATTGTAAAGAAAACTACGTTACTAACTTGAACATTGTGTTGGAATGTGTGAACATTGTGTGTGTAAAATGAATTTGATATTCGCTTCTATTTCAGATGTTCAGTAACAACAATTGAGCTTGCACTTTACCAATCTTTGAATATAATTTAATAGTGGGGGTAACATGTTACCCAAATACAACAAAGCTAAAGACTTGGGTGAGTAAGAAATGAGATGAGATGTCCCAGTTGGCACAATAGATAGGAAATGATCGGCTTCTCGAAACAATGGAGCGGTCACGACTCGCTAGCATTCTCATCACTGAATTACTAACTGAAGAATGATAATTTTACAAAGAGTAAACATACTGAGTTTACCTTATTTACTAAAGAAGAAGATGAGTCGTCTCAGCTTGGCCAATCGCTTGTTAAGAGAGTTTAGTCTGAAGAAAGTGTAAAATCTAATTGAACATCAAGATTTTCAAATCTACAATGTGAGAACTATTAAGATAGTTTTTCACTTTCATACTTTACTTCAACGGCTGACCTCCATCCGTCAAGAGTCAAGTAGCTAAGCAGTGTACTTATTACATGTACACATCTATATATCCATCTATATATTATACTTTAACTATTTTAATACACAATAAATACATTTAGTAAATTGAATGATCTACAAGAAAAACAAAATGTTTATTCCTCCTGATAAAAATTCATTTTAGAGCGTGAGACAAGAAGTGCTGAAAACTTTCTTGACGTTTACCAAGACAGATTGAACTTTTAAATTAAACTCAAGATATTTATTAAAATTTTTTTCATTCTTCTCATTCTCAATGAAATACAGCAAGAAGCATTCAAAAGGAAAAAATGCCATATGTCTTTGACTCGTATTAATTTCAAATGTTTTTTTTCAAACGACCAATTTGCCTATAGGCCATGAAACTCTTTGAGAATAAGTTTTCCTGAATTTTCTAAACGAATCATCTTCTTTTAAACGTTTAAATGACAATAAAGCACCGAAAGGTAGGAGAAATAATTGTATTCGTCACAATGGCTGCAACTGTGTTGACTGTAAATAATTCCGTTTTGAAATAAATAAAACGACCATTGAATCTCTTCTAGGATTCTAACTGATGCTTTGAAATGTAAATAATAAACAAGGAACAAACATTTCGTAGGTTTCTTATTCTTGCATAAAATATAACAACAGCTCACGCAAACTTGTTCCGGAACTTTGATCCGGCAATTTCCCGTTATCCATTCTTCAATTTTTTGCATTCAGTAATTAAAAGATGCAACCAACAAGGATCTCTGATGTGTGATGTGAGTTGAACAGAATTGTATTAAAAATTAAATGCTTTATGAAATCTTCCTAACTCTAACGGTCCTATTCTACCAGATTGTGTACAACGTCTCAACATCATGCCACCATACCATAACGTCTAGTTAAATCAGTAGGAGAACAATTGGCCATAAAATCTACTATAGAAAGGATAAAAAGTCTGGTCTGGTGTAATTTTCAATAAAGTGTATTTATGAATCACTTATGATGAGAGTGCTCCTTATTTTATAAGAATAACTGGAGTCTGATTGTTTCAAGGAAAATAGCTTCATTTTCAATGAGTCATTCTACTCGCTTTCGTGTTTGATGTCTTAAACATGCAAACGGTTTATATTACATCATTTGCAAAGCAAACAATTACCCTTACTTGGAATCATATCATGATGAATATTCACGGTGCATCCGGATGCCTCTAAAATTTTATAATTTATAAGACTTTCCATCCCCTAAGATGACCG
Organism: Isotoma caerulea; assembly: GCA_034696405.1. Lineage (NCBI taxonomy): Eukaryota > Metazoa > Arthropoda > Collembola > Entomobryomorpha > Isotomidae > Isotoma > Isotoma caerulea. The sequence goes on from JAQFZZ010001383.1 coordinate 2,107, forward strand.
ACAATATTTATTTTCTAAGTGAAATGCAGGTATTCGTTAGTTAATAAAAATAAATTAGCTACTACCTAAGTTCATACAAAACTTTAATCAGACTCAAAGCAAATTCTGGATTTTTTAAACTTAACTTGGTAATTGTAGCAAATAGTCTGAACATTCTAGTAATTCATGTTTAAAAGTGCTTAAGATCAATATCAAGCACAGGAAATCATTCTTAAAAGTTACAGTCGATGGTGATTGAAAAAAAGTAATTTATCTGTTTTATTACACTCTGTGTGAGTCCATTGAGGAAGACAATTGAACCGTGCAAACTTCCATTCATACACAAAAGTCTACTCTGGGCTTTAATAAAAAATCACTTCTACTAGAATTATCTAAAGAGGTAATTGGCTATCTAAACTAACATTAAACTAAGAAAATCATTCTGATGGATATCAATATTGATCGATTATCTTGTAATCAGTTCCGCATTGTTAGCTCAAGGGGAATAAAAGCCCTGTGCGTTGTTCAATTTACTAAATGAAATGTTTAATTTAAGATAATTAGATCTTTAAAAAATCAAGTAGCATGTAGCTCTTTTTTTTTATTTGAGTTTTATCAATAAGCGGAAGGCGTGTCTCCTGACAGACCGGTCAAAAACTATTAAATAATTCACAGCTATAATCTTAAATATAAAACTTATGTTTACCTACCAGAGCTGCAAGAACATGATTTACTCCCACTGTATGATAATAAATTTAGTGAAAAATTCTGAAATAGCTTACCTTGCTTGGTCGCAGCGATGGTGTCACCATCAGAAGAGACCTGTAAAAGTGAGGGCAAAGGTTCAGAGCCACTATCGGTTAACGTTGGACTCACGGATGTGGACGAGGTCAATGCGTAGTTGAATCGAGGTTGATGCGGGTACGAAATCGTGATCACCACCATGTTTTATATACCCCTCCTGTATACTTCTTGATTAATCACTTTCCAATAAGACTAGCACGCTATTATTATTATTATTCTTTCCTTATCATAAAGTCGTAAGTATTTTATTAATTTTGCATTAAACAAGGCTGGAGCCGCGTTGTAAAAGTGTTACAATTATCTATCAAAGTATTATTTTTATGAAGTACAAATGCTAGGTAGGTACAACATTGAAAGCAATTTGTTTATTATTGTAACAATACTGTTTAACTATAAAGTTTTAGCGGAACTCATGAAGTCACTATTTCCTTTAGAAACGAGCGGCTTGACTAATTAGCCGTGTCGATCATTACGCCATGCAGTGCATTACTAATGGTAAAGTCGGGTAGATTCCTTCAAATGCAAATCTCTACAAATTATAATGATCTTCTAAATTTACTTCATCTGACTCGAAAATAACTATTAAAGGTATCTCGTTCAATCAGCCATCAGACCAAGATAGAGACAGAAGCTTTAACCATGATGACGAGGAGAATATAATATAAAACGCTTCACGTTTTTGGGTTAATAGGAACCAGAAACCAACCACAAGAAATAATGAACGAGAGAGAACAACTTTTTTGCTATAAAATATAGTTTCTTGCTTTTAAATGAATGGCAAAAGAAGTTGAAGGCTTATTGGAGTAAATCGAATCGACTCCCGTTCAATTTGCCCTAAACAGAGCTCTTTCCAACAACTTAAGAAACTGACAGGTTGACTCCTTTTTAAAACAGTTCAATCTTTGTCATAAAAGGCTAGATGCTGTTATTATGAGAGAACACAAAAGTTAACTCCCGTTTTATCAAACTCTTCGATGAATGTTTTTGTCCAAGAAAACTTTTCGCCTAGACGGCTGACTTTGATTCTTCTCGTCTCAACTTCAAAGTTGAGAACTGAAAAGATCCTCAGCAAGTTGCAACCTTGGAAATCTTGAGTGAAACTTGAAGACAATCATTCGAAAGATTTGTGACTTTTCTTAAAGTTCAGTTCAGAGTCAGAGGAGACTTTAGAGTCAGGAAAGCCCCCAGTATGAAAATGGTGGAAGTAATCTGTTTGGTACCGTTGGATGAAAGTGCATGATGATTAGTAACTTATTGATTTGCATTGCTTGTTATTATTATTCTGCTGCCCACACAAGTTGCTGAACTTGATTATCCTCTCTGCATCATTAATTTACTGCACATTTCCCCTTCATAATACTCCAGTAGGGGCTTCCAATTCCAATTACTAACTCCCTGATGTCCTTTTAAGGTCTCGAACACAACGAGAGACACAAGAATCACACTGCTGGGCTCTGTGCAGAATCTTTTTAGGAACTCCTTATGGGTCTCGCCTGACAAAGGAAAACTTTTGCAGAGGAGATTTAAAAGTAATTTCTGACCCTCTCTGATGAGAATCTCGTTATCAGGTAATGATTATGGTAGTGTGTATTATGTATATTAGAAATTATTGTATAACCGATTGAGCCGTTTTATTTATTATCTCTCTGAGACATTCACTACTGTTAAGTTCATAACCTCGTTGGTATTTGATTCAAGGGATAAAGGCTGCTGCTAGAATGCAATTTTACGCAATCAAAAGTAAGCCCACACACTTTCCATCAAATGTCACCATGAGTTATCTTGAGATGAAATCAAATGATTAAATTTGACCATGCAAACATTGGACGATGATTATTATGATAATCTCACTATTGACACTGTTAATGACGCTCAGTTAAATCCCATTTATTATGTGTAAAAAGCGAATCCAAAATTCACACAGAATGATCACAAGTTTGAAGATAATTAAAAAGCTTTGTGCATCTTATTGCTTATCTTAAGAGAATCACAATGCACGTGTAGGCTGGCTAGTTAAACCATAGCAGACGTATTTATTTATTTATGCATGCACATTTTTTTATTATTTTTCAATTTTTCAAGAAACTTTCATAGTTTTTTTAAAAATTTTAATTCAAAGAAATTTGCAAATTCTTCTTTAAATTACACGAATAGTCAATGAAACTTTATGAAGATAACTCTCCTATTAAAGAGAAATTGCTGAATTTGGAATAAAAATTAAGAGCCAGAGTAAACAAACACGAGGTGACCATCCATGGGTATAGTTGAGTGGGTTGAATTCTCAGCGAATTATTCTCAATTCCTCACCAACTCTCTAAACCTGACTGTTAAAAAATCTCACGTGGAACTGTAAAACGTACCCTTTACAGAGGTAAAATGTCAAAATAAAATTGTTAAACAGATTCTCACTTGAAAAAAAAATAAATCTGTACGTCAATGAGTCAATTTGTTGAATTGATTCCCGATCCGAAACCCGTGTACTGTCTTAGTGTTTGTTGTGGCTAATTAACAAGGAAGGATTGAGAGAGCGAGATTGAGATGATGCGTGGGCGACGACGGGCGGATTTTTACTATCGCTGATTTGGTATGTTGCAGAGAGAGACTTTACACTTTGTTGAGTATTGTTGCCTATCCAATTTACATTACCTAGCTATCTACTACCTGCCTGTCTACCTGTGTGTACTATTACCTTAAGAATGATATGCATGCATGCATATGCACTATGCTGTACTTATACCATTTTAATATCTACCTCACCTGTCCGCCGTCTATCCATCTACTTTACCTTATCTCCCTTTCGTTTGGCCCATGAGTAATGCATTTAAGCAAAGTCTAAGTAATGCATTGGGCTTTCCTCTAATTGAAATACAAAATACAAGTGAATGCTAAAAGAGATTCTATTCTACAATCTAAAACTAAAACAACACACACACTCAGTATACCCCAGCAAGGGAATTATTATTATAATGAGACCTTATCCACCTGTTCATTCTACATTTTAGAAGCTACTCTTTCCTTCCATACTCTTTTGCTCACTTACTTACGAGGAATCTTTCATTTGCACAGATTGTTTTTTACAAGTTTGTACTTTACCACTTTAGAATATCTATTTGGTTTTTAAGTTTTTACCATCCAGTGCATTATTCTCTGGATGCATAATATACCTCTGCTCTGATGATCTCTTCAGCTTTTAGAGTTTAACTTATCTCCAATGTTCAAACAGGTTACCGACGACTTTGACGAGAAATAATTCTCTTCTCTTCTACTACTTTTTGTCTCCTTAAAAAATCAACCCCTGAGTACATACAACTTTTACCATGGCTCCAGCCAACTTCCAAAATCCAAAGTGCAACGAATTGCATTTATCAAAAGTAACCAAAGGACAGTAGACAGACAGGACAGGATTAGAGAATCTTTATACACAAAAAAATTCACTTTAAATCCTTAAAATTCACAACTTGTGCATCTCCTATTTACTGAACCGAAGTAATATACAATAAAATGAATATTATAATAATAATTCAGTTTTGTTATTAAATAGCTTCTTCATGCTTTCATTGTGTATTATTCAAGCACATAACTCCTGCCATATAATGTCCACGATATAATATGCCGTGTTAAGAAATGTGAAAAAATAAATGCATCATGGAAGCAAGTAATCAGTGTGTCTGTTTAGCAAAACTTAGAAAAATTATAAATGGAGGAAAGACATTTCACTATAGTAGAAAAGCACGATGATCATGAAACACAATAAAAATAATACCTGACCATCTTCTCTTTGTGTTATCTTTAACATTTAATAGCTGATGGCAGCTCTTCTACAGCATAATATATGAGATTGCATGATAATGTTCATATTCAAACTGTTAAAAGTCTTATTTCCATTCCATTCCATCCACCGTGTAAAAAGTCCATATACCATCCTCAACTCAAGATCAACTCGATACTGGACAGAACTCTTCTTTTACTTTACACCAAGAAAACACCCTTTGCTTTAGTATAATAATGAATGACGCAATCAGGTATTTTTGGCTCACATTTCCCTTCTGAGTATCCAATCCACTATAATAAGACGAATATATTATGTTCAAGCGTGAATCTAAATCTCAACTTCAAAGTTCCTTGGGACTTGGAACTTATTAGAAGAAGCATTTAAATTTAACTGTGGGGATTGTTATAAGACTAATAACATATTAAGTTATAACATTTAAAAGATTCTTCCTCTCTATAGGTAGGCACTCTTTGATCGTTCACGCTATCTCATATAAAATGATAAAATATTACACGAGTTGAATATCAACGAGAGAATTACAACCTATTATTACTATTAGAGGGATTTTTGCAAGTCTCATGGGGTGAGAGATGATGGAAAGAGTGATGGGCAGAACTAACTACTAAAATCAACTAAAGTTTGTCATCATTCGTCATTTCATTCTTTTATATTTCTTCACCAAAATTAAATGAGTGAAGTCAAAGCTTATGGAAACTTTATCTAATATAATCTACCGATATTCATAATTACCATTATCATATGTATACAGTGGATAGTAAATGTATCAAACGTCCTTTAAGATAATTCTTTCATGATCGTTCTTATGAGATATTAAAATTTAAATCCCTGTCCCAACTCACTTACAATTAGTAGTAACAACCTGATAAAAGAATTCTTATATTATTATTGTCCTATTCGACCGAGTTAGTTAGTACACTGTACTATGACGAATGAATGGTAAACCGTTAATAAAGTTAATATGCTAATATTAGCCTAGAAGAGTTTTTATCACTGTCCTTCGTGCTTGACTTATCCAATAATTTAATCAGCATAATAATACTATTATTATTATTATATTCCTTATTCTCTTTCTTTCTTTAATAGTTTATTGTTAGCAGGGGAATTTAGGATTTTTAGAATGTATTCAAAGCTATATTATATGAACCTGGCCTGGCCTCTCCTCAGTCATCCATCGTCATCATCATCCTCTTTAGATCTTCACCTTAGTCTCAATCTCATAATCAGCAGAGTCGACAGCAGAATAGAGTTGCAAGAGAGTACAGTTAAGTACATGAAAACACTTCTTGACTCTGTGTCGTGAGTCTTTTAACCTTTTAAATTTCTAACCATCCGTATAATCCTAATGATGTATGGCTTAATTGAAGGAAAACTGACTTAAAACATTAGGAGCTATAAAAGAAGACTCTTATTAGAATGAAAAGTACATGAAAAAGGTAGACATTTATTTTTTTACTGATGAGCTGCCGATAGAACGTATGGATGGATGGCTTTGTTAAGTTAAGAAGGAAAAAAATCGTCTTTGATTTGTACGGATTGAACTAAACCATAATAATAATGATGAACTGAGGGAGGATAATAAAAAAATTGCATGCATGTTCAATGTTAAAATCGGCTCCCAAAAATTTTTTTGTGGTTGACCAGACCACAAAGTTAACCAAGTAAATGTTTAAAACAGATCACGGTATTGTCTCACTCAACCTTCTGATTAAATATGATTTCCATTCTGCACTAAATTTTTTGTTCAATTCTATTTCTTATCCGACACATTCAATGTAAATTTCGTGCCCAGAACATTTTATTTTGTAGATTTTTAACGCACTCTTTGACCTCTTTTAATGTATGCGTAAGTTGTCAGTATATGTATAAAATTGCAATATTTTCATGAATTGCGGTTTCGCACACACACGAAGAAACAATAATAATAATAATATGTTACATAATGCACCGAGCCATCAAGTAGGAATATGCTTCCGGTTATGAATTGTACGTGAAGGGAAATGCATCCATCTCATCTGCAGTTAGCATAACGATAGGAAAGATTACGGGTTTAACTTTTGATTGAGGCAGTTAATAAAAATCACTTGGGAAAATTGGAAATTTTCAATACCGTAAGATTCAAGTTTAGTTTACCCTGTAGACATTTCTTCCTTTCTCTATTCTTCAAATACACCAATATGTAATACTCATATGCTTTATAAAGTTTTAGCTAATAATAATTGTACAAAAATATACATATATACATGGTTTCGGTAAGAAAGACGCTATTTTCAAATGTAAGAAAGAAAATGATTCTGTGTGTCCTGTCCTAGCATTAAAGTCCGGTTATAATAATAATGTATTCCGTCTTATGAAAGAGTTTAAGCCCTGATGTAGTGATAAAACATCAACCCTGAGGGTGGCCTGTCTCCCTCTTCATAGTTAACTCGTTAATTCACTAAGTTGTACGTACGTTAAACCCAAATTCGTATTTAATAGAAAGTACAAGAGGAGCAGGCAGTAGCATGAGGAACTCAAATGACCATCAAGATAAAAAGGCTAAGATGAAGTAGAAACGTGAGCTTGGTTCGATCCAGCGTATTTCATTCGGTCTTTTCCTTAATTTGTCCTCTTCTTACCAAGAAAACATTCAAAATCAAATATTTGCAATGAAAATTAACCGGAATCTTGCAATCAGTTGTTTTCATTATATTCAACTTCATTCGAACTTCTTTTACATAACATTTACCGTTTTACGAAATCCGTATTGACATTAAATAAGGGACTCGCAAGAGGTTTTTATTTCTGTCGAGAAAAGTTGTCGTGAATTGATTATAATATTGAAATGTACGTTTTTCTATCAACTATTCGCCATAAGGTCACAGCGTTCTATTTTAAATGATAGCTTTAGAAACGCAAATAAACTAGAAAAATTAAATGTACTCAAACTTCCGAGTAATATTTGTCAGAGTAAGATTAAAAAATAAAAACCTAAAAAATCGAATTGTAAGTTTTACTTCAATAAATTTTCAAACTGTATGAATAGTTGTTGTTTGTTATGCACATACGAACTTAATTAGTATAATACATTAGTAAACCTGTCAACAATTGATGCATACCATATAATTAGCACTAGCCTAGCCAATAAATTTAAAAAAGCAGTTTCATTCGTATTCATAACTTGCAAAATGATCTCAGACACCTAAAGTTATTTTTATTCTTTCCAACATCATCAGTTAAAAACTAATTACTATTCTGGAGTAATTATTACTCACAAGAGAAAACTTTCAATTAGCCCGTTTGAATTGCCCATCTATATACAAAAACATTTATAATGAATGAATTTCGCACATAGTGTCTACAGCAAGCTGACCTTTCCAAAGCAAAGGTCAGAAGTTACTATGGGGATTAAATAAATTTAAACTAATATGATGAAGGCCTGTACATAATGTACACGTACCAGTTGAGGTACATCGTAAAAAAACAGGCAGCGTGCTGTTCAGTAGTTGTACTTGTGCAACGAATCAAAGATCTAATCTAAACAATAAATTGATTCGATACCATGAAGCCACAAATTACACATGGTAAAATAGAAGATGACACCTTCATTGTTCAAAAGAATGACGGCGACATTCTCTCATCTCAAGATAGATAGATTTTATAAAGAAGTACGAATGCACTTGACATTCTCAGATAAGGTGAATTCTTTTTTTATTAAATCCAATTATTCACTGAGTTATATCACCACAAGACTTCTATACTCTTGTCCTATCCCATTCTTCTAAAAAATTGCAAACTATTGTTTCTGTTTCTGCAAATGCAAAAACCAGTTAAAACTAATCCAATGGTAGGTAGGCATTTTGATTGAGAGATACCCAAATAGGCTATTCTTAAATCATGTGCCCAGACTTTTCTAAATATTAAGGAATAAACAATTCTCCGTGTGATTAAAAGCAGATTATTTAATAGCCAAAAGTTTCTTGTAATATAAGGTATTTGAAATTCGTTAAACTCTTATAGAGACAATGGTCAGAATGCACCCTTTAACTTGATCTACAAACATTTGGCTGTCTTATCGGCCCTGCACATTCAACAATTCAGAATTACCGAATAAGGTTCAATCATAATAACCAAGATGAGCCACATATTTATGGACGTCTCCAAAACTTTACTTGGTTTTTATCATCCCCAGCGAACAAGTTTAATATAGGAGTGAGATTGAGCAAAAATTAAGCAGTAGTGAGGATAAGCTGTCAAATGGTCAGTAAAATACGATAGGTCCGCGGAATGAATTAAAGAGATAATATATTGAAAATACATTAAAATCCTGACTATCCATCAACGACTGGCTCATACTTTATGAAAAATGGAAAAGTCGTGTTATTAGTAGTTGAAAAATATTCATACAAAAGTCATGTTTCTCCTTCCCGTCATGAAACACAAGAAAGGGCAAAGACAGACAAGACTTGTAGTAGTATCTCTTTGGTCAGAAAATAATAATAAAACAGATGAGTGATGTTAGCTCATATTATTATATTTTCGATAAAAACAGAAATTCTTCTTTTATCCCTTCAAAATAAAATGCAATGATCCATTCTTGCAATTCTTTAGAGAATAATATCATCCTATTACATTATTACAACTACTAGACAACACACATAACATGCTGAATGTGTACATGTTTTTTTAAGATTCAACTCTTGGACTGATGACGAGCTGGTCTTATGCATTATATTATTATTATTATCTTCTTC
>JAQFZZ010001384.1:0-11402 GCA_034696405.1 Isotoma caerulea
CATTTGTGATGAGCGGATTATGCGTGCGTACATTGACAGGGTACCTGTTCCTTGTGTCCCGGACAGAAGGAGGCCCCTTGTGTCCATAGGATGCAAGGGGCCGAGTCTCCCTCTGTACGGTGTACCCTTATATCCTACGACATACACATATGCAATTTTCAAGGAATTTCTTTCGTCGACCGGGATGGAAAATCTAGAAGCCGATGACCATCAAATATAATGGCTTCCTTCGAAACTTTTATGCATGATATAACATATGCTAAAGTATTTAATATGCACTCGTTTATTACAACCTCGAGGAGAAACAAAGACCTTTAATATCTCAATTTGTGCCATTTAAAGCTTATGCGTTTTTTCAGCAAAAGTTCTACACTAAACTTTGAATGGAAAGAGGAATATTTATGCGTGCTATGAAAGTCAAACTATTGAAGAAGTAAAACTATTTTCACAACAATGTGACTTCACCAATTACAGCCAACAGGTTAGTTGTGATGGCATGTAGAAAAACAAAAGATGTTTACCATGACTTCCTCTGTAAATTCTTGAGAAATGTTTTACTGACAAAGTACAAACACGTTCTGAACAAAATCCAATGTTTTGAAATTTAATAGCTTTAATTGACCAAGGGCAATGAAAGCTTTTTTTTAATGTACACAAAGCTTTAATGTTTAAAAACAAAGATAATGGATACGAAAAAGCTTTTTTACGACATTTATGTTTTTTATCTTAAATTTAAGGATTTAAAACTACGTACGTAGATAAGGTCACTAAAAGTCATACTGTTTGCAGTGCAGTAGAAGTTTAGTGAACCAAAGAAGACACAACTTAATCATTGGTATTGCGTTTGTTCAACTTGCTTCTTCTCCAATGACTTTCCCCAATACAATGTTCGTCAAGCAAAAGTTTCAGAAACCCCTCTTGATTTCAGTGTCAAGAAGAAACTAATCTTGAACATGTTCTTTATCTGATATTTGTATTACCTTTACGGTTCGTCACCCTCAAGCTCAACTTAAATTTATGTCAATTTCCCTTACCCGTATTAGTGTGTTGTAAATTGGCAAATTGAATTTAATTACAAGGACTGAAGAGATTCAAAATCAACAAGCTGGATAGTCTATTGTTGTACAATACCCGTATTTTATATTTTACTCAAAGCCTTAACAGTCATTCAGCTTTAATTCTCCCAGCAAAGCAACATGAGGATTTAATAGACTTAAGCGACTTTCGTATTAAATCCGTCACAGCGAATATAGGTCAACGGGAAATGAGACACCATAAAACCCCTTCTGGCCACAATATAAATATGGCAAAAAAACATATGGTCAGTAAAATATGTACGTTCACTATGTAGTCGCATACTCGCATACATTACATCTAATATATGTTGACATAAGAAACTCGTGTAAATTTTTTGTTAATGTTTCAACCTAATGTATTACCAAATTGTCAATATCATTTACATCCATAATGATGACAGGGTAAAAATTAGACATAGAAATTAAAGGGTAAAGCTAATTGCAACTTCGTAGTTAAATGATATAAAAAAGCAAAGGAGCTATAATAGAATCTACTTTGGGAATCGTGCATACCTACTACCTAGCTAATGACAGAAATGAGAAGATTAACCTTTCATATTTCTCCTTGAAAGAATGGGACAATCCCATTAGTGAACTGGCCCTGAGAAAGTATTATCTGATTAATCTGACCAGAGAAATCAGGACAGAATTGATGGTCTCCTCTAATGTATGCGATGGGCCGAATAAAGTCACAAGGAGCTGAGGAGAAAAAAAGAGAGTGAAAGGAAGAAGAAAGTATGCGTATGGGGTAAAGTTTTGAGAATCTATATAGGTAGCGGTAGATATAACTCTTTTAAGCTTATTTAAGGTAAGTGGGTGGTTTGTAAGTGGTCCTTAGATAAGGTGTAGGATGTACTAGAAGACTGGTGGTGGTGGTAGGTAGGTAAATTACCATAATAAAACAAGCCCAATATTACTTTCTGAACTCATGACCAAGGTTTTGATTGAAATAGAGAGGAAGTAAGATAAAAGGAATAATAAATGATGAAAGAAGCTGCTCAAGTAATGGCAGTAGTATTACTTACTTACTTTCCACTACTATTCAATAGTTTCGTAACTACACACTGACTTTCCAGTTTCTCCAAGGAATGATGATGGCCACATGAATGCACCAACTATTTGTAATAGACTGACTTACAAAAGAGCCACTTTTTGACAAAAAGAAACCTCCAATGTGTATCATGAACGGATTGAAGAGGAACTTTCTTTTACTTTTCTGTTTTGTACAACTTTCCCTATCTCGGTTCTACTTTCACTTTCACATCTTGTCATTATGGGTGCAAATACGCATGTTAAAATACATGCAAGAGGAACGAGCTCAAATGTGAAATTGAACTTTGCCTAGCCAAACTCCCATCTCTCTATCTATCATCTTTAACTTATTATCAGTCCTTGCATATTTCACCCTTAGAGTTTAGAAGAATAAGGGACTTTACTTTACATGAGAGACCTAACAAATTCCTCTTAGACAAAATTAGATAAAACTAATAAGGCTCATGGTTTCATTAGATAGTCCCACCACCACCGCCAAGCATTATCTACATTATTTGCGAATTTCATACTCATATTCAAAAATGGTAATATATACTCTGAGTGAAAGTAGGTAAGTAAATACAGTCCTTGTCTAAGGTTATATTATATATCCTTTAATTATACATCGTCATCCAACTATTCTCCATAAAATCAACAGATCAGCAAAGACGAAAGAGAGAGATAGAGAAAGATGGAGAAAGTTATCTTCTTGACTTTGGTATGGTGCCATGTGGGAAGGAAGCCGTTTGCATTATTAGCTTAGAAAGAGAAAGATGTCAAGAGGTAAAATTATAATCGTCCCGTTGAGTGAAATTAGCCTGTTAGAGGGAAGTTGAATTTGAAAGCTCTTTCAGCTCTTTTAGTACCGACGTTGTCATTACCTATTTCACTCTCCTGAATGTTATGCATAAAATAAATAGAGGACAACTCACACAGTAGGGTTACTTTAAATCTTAACTATTCATCTGAGTTTTGTTCTAGTTCTACTTTGTCTGTTCCTATTCTCATCCTACCACCATCAGAGTCATTAACATGATCATGACAAACTAACCATCACCACTAAGGCTATCCACATCCTGTGAGTTTCATAAAATCCTGAGGTTTCTCTCCTTTCATCATTTCCACTGGATTTCAATGAACCCTTGCTGAGATTTCGTGTCACCCCTTGCAGTTGTCAGCACAGTCAGAGTTGGTACTGATCTCGCTTCTCTTTACAAACTAGATTACCTCTCTCTAGTATGTGGATTACATTAATAGGTAGATTTAGACAGTGTATAAGGTAACATAATCTGCAATCACGTCATACATCCACCAGATAAGCTTTCACTTATAACTGGGGGTAGGTAGGTAATCAATAACTGTATTATTTATAACCATCTTCCTCCCTTTCATAATTCTGGGTCTCTGCCAATGCCAAATATGGAGGGAAAGATTCTAAAATTTTAATATGTATTTTCCTGCCTGTGGTTATGCGGTTTTTCTGGTATGAGATGAGGAGACACCTGCCTGTATACATCCTTTCACCCAACGGGGTGACCAGACCAGACCAGACCAGACCACCATGGATCAACTGCATTTGAAATTTTGACCTATGTTGTGTCATGTGATTGGCCAAGGATATTATTGCATCCACAGGCAGTATATTAGGTCGAGTGTACATTAATAAACACAAAAAGGTGTGTTATACAAGCCATGCATGATTTTTTAACTGAGTTCATGTAGTAGAAACGATATGATTAATTCATTGAGTACACAGTGAGTTTGTCGTAATAAGAGTGATGACTTAGAGCTAACATTGTACATCATCGTTTTGTTCATGTTAAACCAAACCAGAGGCTGACTGATGATAAATTCATTAAGTGACCAGAGAAAGGGAGCACGGATGGAAGACGGAATGGAGTCTGAAATTGTAAAATACAATTTGAGACCCACTTAAAATAAGTTAGTTAGTCCCTACCAGGCCACAGAGAATATAGGTTATGTTATAGAAGAATATTGTTATACAATTAAGTTAGTTGTTGACGGGTTGGATAAACGGAATCTCATATACAATAGAATAAATGTTATATGGAAAGCAACGGTGAGAGTTGAAATAAATTTGAAATTCCACTTCTCGCACATCATCATCATTTCAAGGGAAAGGAGATGTAAAGTAGAGAAACACATCTACATATTATAAAATACTTTATTTCACTCTTTAATAGTGACTCGTATCTGTGCTTAAAATGCCTTTTAGTAGTTGTTCATCAAAACAGGCTAGGTAGAAAGGTAGGTGTGTGTTCTCAGCCTTTCTCCTCTTTTGCATTCACATTGAACATAGAATTGAGCGTCTCTCTCAAACGCATTTAGCATGATAATGAAACCATTCATTTGAATCCTCTAGTGTTGAGTACAGTGCAAACAATACACCACACCAACACTATATCAAATCCTCACAGGTGTGCATAGTCAACAAAAGTTAAACCTATTTTGGACTTTCTCCATATACTTCAAGTATAAACTTTCCTTCCTCCAGATTTATGAGTGAGATAGGAGAATCTCGACTTACTAATGTGCCATAATGTAACTTGGATAGGGTACTACGAACAAAGTAGAGGAATTCTCATAATCAAGCAATCCAATCCACTGGCCTATTGTATTTGTGTGGGTAAGCAATTTAAGCTAGGCACTAGGTGGAAAGTAGTCGAGAAATAGCACCACCCTATATATACATTATGAGAGAAAGTTTGTTTTATTATTGCTGCAGGGTGGAGATGAATCTGTTCTTTCACACTTTAAATCACCATTAGACTGCCTATCATGATGTATAGATTTGTATTAAAAGTAATATAATATGCCGTAGGTAATACTACTAATAAGTATTATCTCTCTACTCGCTCTCTCTCTCTACACTCTTGCCGAATGCTGACAAATCTCATTTTCTCATTCCATTTCCTCCTTTCTTGATTAGAAAAGACCACTAGTCACCTTCGTATTTCAATGGTCACATCATCCCCCCATGTGTTCATGTTGACGATAATATAATAATAATATTATACCTAAAATATACGACTAATAGCTACAGTCAACAGGAAAATAGCTTCTTTAGGTAAGTTAGTAATAAATATCAGAGGAATGATCTAAATAATGATTTATCTAATGTTTTCCTCCTACGGCCTACCATCGCTTTAACATGCAGTTAAACAGTTTGACTGTATTTCTATGTAGTCAATTTCCTTATTTTCCTATTGCAAAAGATGTTTTGCATCGTTTTCACAATGCTGAGTATGCATGAGAGGAGTGGAGTGACTAAATGCTTTTAGTTGTAAGATTTCTTGAATAGCGTCTCCCTGTCTGAGTCAATAAAGCCGAAGGGAAGTTGAATATTTATTTAATACACTCATTGACACGTTCTTGATAGATTGGATTCTCGATCGATATTCATCTCTACTCTCTCCAGGGTAATATTTATCATTCTTGTTGTGTTCCAGTAATAAATCTCAAAATACCCAAAGCATTTTCCTCTTCAATCTACCATCGGACGATTTACCAACTAAGATCTTCCATTAAATAGGAAGTCCATCAGAGACGTGGATATAGGAACTCGAACTCCTTGACAGTGATCTACGACTCTACCAATGATATAAACAGACCTGGCCTATACTACTTTGTTGAATGTTTTATTGCATCCAACATTATTCTGTCTAAGCGGTCATGCCGTTTACGTTCTCCCTACACGTGGCCCATTTCCATTCCAAATGGTCTTGTAGAAAAATCTACTACACAGATCTTCCTTATCTCCTTTCTTTATATCTTTGTATCAGAGAGATATATTATTTTTTTCCGAAATAATTTGAAAAGGTATCTATCTATCTATCTCCAGTGGTACAAAACTCATGGATCATTTATGCATGTGGGAGTACGCACCTGTGCCAATCACTGTTTTCCCTTCTTTTTCAATTGTCAAATCTACTTTTAACATTTGCAAAGCACTATTCAATTCACCCTTAATATTCTGCTGGTTATCTATGTTCTTTTATACTGTCAGAATTCTGTTGAAATCAGCAGAAATAAAAGTGAAATAATGAGAGCAAAATTGTTGATGTTTTTACTTTAGATCTAGGTAGTAAATTTACTCAACAAAGAGATAATAATAATATATATGAGATTTTTGAATTGCCATAAATCTGAAAAGTTCTTTTCACCCACACAGTAGAAAGTAAGGTTGAAAGAACAAACACCCTAATCCACATTGTATATAATGTATCTACTTCGAATTCAAAGTTCGTTCAGTAACTTTTGATTTTGCAAAAGCGTCAAAGCGTACGGACTTTGAGTATGATACTATAACAAGGATAATACAAACCATGAATGAGATTTTGACTTTCGACATCGACCGTTGCATTCCAAGAGTTTTGAAAAAGTTAGTGAATTTGTAATAAGAGCCTACTAGGGATTCATTCCAACATAAGTTTTTGAACAAGCTTATAGAGAAGTAAAAGTGAATGGGAAATAGAAGGATTTATTTTTCAGAAAACACTAGCCAAAAGCGTATGTTTTCCTTCATAAAAAATAAAGTCCATTGAAACTCCACGGAAGATAGACACACTCTCATAACTCTCAACTCAAAACTTGGACATGAATTCGTAGACTTGTGAACACAAAAATAAGAAAAAAAAGAGTTTTTAGAGCACATTTATTTATCCAAAGAACGATACGACTCTTTTTTTTCTACATGTTTCGTCTTTTTAAGTAATACAATAATATAATATGTGAACATGTCGTTGGTACAACTACACTCTAAAAGGTTTATCATATTTTTCCTACATTTCAAAATAGTTTCTCTTCTGGCTTCTGGCACGTACTGTGTGTATGTATTTGTGTTTGTGTGTGAGCAATGTGCAATATCGGTTTTCGGAGTTTTATTCATGGAATTGTTGATAGTGGTTTTCCTGTAGTATGCATCGTGCTCCTTTGCGATAAAAACCGCCGAGGACATTTTCTAAGACTTTTCGCTTTCCCAGCTAGAATCAAAAATAAGGAAAGGGAAAATAACTTTGGTATCGAGTGAGTGAGTAAAAGACGTTTCCAAGAATCACTTTACTTGTATATCCGTCAACCCTCTCGTTACATTTAGTTTACTTTCATTTTCCACTACAGTTCTCATCTGATGCCAAATCGAGGAATATTTTCATGCATTTAAGATTATTTTGAATAAAATGAGAGATAGCAAAGCTTTCTTTAATATTGGTATTAATACGAATAAAAAAGTGCTAAAAATTTAACTAAAGACTGCAAGAAGTAAAAATTGTACTTGACTTGTACCCCAAAGCATGAAAGTACACAACTGCGATTGAGATACCTAATTGACAGCAAGATGTTAAGGTTTTACTGTTCAACTTTCAACTTTATTATGACATCAACTGTGAGAAATGCTAATTATTTGTTTTTGATGTCTTAATTCATAATTAGATTTGTGTCTCAAAAGCAAAAAAATCATTTCACATCGAGGATGCACATATTACGAAATAACAAACATCAAACATTACGTTTTATATAATTTTAAGATGTACTGTAGCCCCCGAATGTTGTACTGTCGCGTCGATTTTTTTGTAGAAAATATCAGTAATACGGTACTTCAATCATTCACATAAAATATGCCAAATAGAGAGAGTTAGTAAAGGTGAGTTAATTTTTTCTTGTTTCTTGGAAGATTTTTAAAAATCACTAAACTATATAAGGAATGAAATCGTACTCATATTACAAAAATAAATTATTCTTGGATTTAAAAGAGCCATTTGGTACGCTTTAAAATTTAAAGTATTTTTAATTTGCATATACTTTAGCTTACATTGTTAATCGTCGCCATTTTCGTTATAAAATAGTAAAAAAATGTGTACAGCTGCAACAAAATCGACAAAATGTTAATTCCCCTGATCTAGTAAAGATTATCTCAAGAATGAAAGTTCTTTAGACCAACAACTTTCCATTGAAACATTTGGAATTAAGTATAATGATGATTTGTGTTTTAGAAAACTTTTTAACACTTTCGAAGCGTGATACGCATTTTATTTTTGATGTAAAGATAAGTTCCTAGTGTTACTTAGTATTGAAGATTTCAACAAAAGATACAGTTGTAAATGCGTGATTTCATCTAATAAAATTAATCAAAATTTCATTTGATTCATGGATTAATTATGAGATTTGATTGCAAAGTTGCTTTCATATTTTTACGTCTTACTAAAACTTTTTAAAACTTCAAGCGATCAACAACAAGGAATTGTGAATTTTATCTTGAAAATAAAATTCATAAAAAGTTTCAGAACGAGAATATATGTTTGAAAGTTTCTGTGCCATTTAATGAGCCACATTTCGTGATAATTCCATCAATGACGAATCTAAAGCTTTGATAAACGTTCACAAAAGTTTATTCTTGCTATTTCACTTTGTACAAACTCAAAGGAAAAAAACCCTGACTTATTTTGCCATCATTACATAATAATGATTGGTAAACTTCCACCTCCACCCAATTCTGTCACCTACAAAGATACATAGAATAAGTACACCATTTGACAAATTTCACGGTTTATATTCAACAGTTTATCTAAAAAAATATTTTTAAGCTGGTGGTAAAACTCAACCAAAATAATATAAACTCTATTATACAAATATACCTTAAATTCTCGATTTCTTGTACACATTTAATAGTATAAAAATAATGAGTGTCAAGTTACAAGTTGGCCCTAGCAAGAACTTTCAAGCTAATAAAGAACTAGAAGATTGTCAGATATTTCATGTATCCAGCGTATAATTAGACATTCCAGGGAGTTGAACCCTCCAAGGATTGAAAGTTGAAATTGTATAATATTCTTTGGCAACTTTTCAAGTGCGTATCGAATGGCTCCCTACTATGTCAAATTGTCAACAAAACATTGTATACGATCTCAGGTTGAAGTGACGCTCTACTAAGCTGCATTCCCATTATTTACACTTCAATTATAATCTTCTTATGTCTTGCGAAAGAGTTGCTCTTTATTATTTTCAAATACTTTTGTCTACTGATAAATGTTGACTGTGGCACGAGGAGTAAATGAAAATGCTCTTGAGACTTGAGACTCTTGATTCATTAGGAGATCTTCGTACTATAACCAATCAAGATAGACAGTTCATTAAAAGCAATTAATAAAATCCATCTACTGATTGATTTCTTTGAGATTCTAAGATAATGGGTTAAGTGTCTTCCATTCCGTGTGACTAATTTCCTATAAGATAAATCTAGAAGCTACCTTAAAAGCATCTGCTTTCTATATCTTATAGTCTGTAGTTTTGAAATTTAAAGACAGACGAGGACAAGGATTGTAATTAGTCCTTCTACTAGAATGAACAACATCCTTTGAAAAATAATTAGGCATCAACATTTCTAATCAAATTTTATATCCTCAAAGTTTCCGGACGCCGAGCGTATCGATCAGGATGACGAGACTAAGTGACAACTTTAAGCCTAAGCTTTCAACTTGTGACTCTTCACAATATTTTATTATAAGATATAAGATGCAGTTGTTATATAGCTTTGTTTCATAACTGTACTGTAACTCTGTTGAAGATTTCCTTTAGAGGTAATTTGCAATATCTAGCTTAAAAGCTAATTGCAAATATTATTTGGCTTATCATCGACAGTAATAAGTTTACTAAGAGCAATCCCTTTTGAAGTGCGAGGAATATCATCAAAAACATGCATTTCATTTATTAAATTGCAAAATTTCATAATATTATAGATAGGTAGTACTATAATTTCCTGTGCAATGAATTCGTCTGTATAAATCCCTGTGGCTGTATAATCAAAGATTAAAGATTTGAAGTGCTGTATGGCCTTTTTTATGTCAAATCTTTGATACGAACTTTAGCATTTAACTTATCCTCTATAGATGGATTTCTATAGACTTTTATTATTAAAAATGGAAACTTGCTGAGATGAGCGTATTCTTAATCAGGATGAATGTTTATTCAAACCAGAGTTTAAAAAAACCTCCAGTGCAGCTTTGCATAACCCGAGCCAGATGTGTTGTATTTTTCAACCATCATTGTACATTTTTTATACCCTCCCCCACTGATCCAAAATATTATATTCTAATCTCATGCCAAAAATTAACCAAATTACACGATTTTTTTAAAAACCTCATGGGTCATCCTAAAGGGTCCATAAATACATATAAAATGTCAAAAACAATTAAAGTTTTACCATAACTAACATACCATAACCTTTCATGCCGAAAATCAGCCAATTCGGGTGATTTTGGTAAAACCCACATGGGTCACCCTATAGGGTCCTCTGATATTCAAAATTTCAAAAATATTTCATTTTTATCTATATTAAGCCCCCATACCAAAAATCAGCCAATTCCGGTAATTTTGATAAATTCCCTAAAAACCAGTGGAAATCACCCTATAGGGTCCTTAAACGTTCATAAATTTCAAAAAAATTTCATATTTATCCATATTAAGCCTTCAATTAGCCTCCATGCCAAAAATCAGCCAATTCAGGTGATTTTGATAAATTCCCTAGAAACCAGTGGGGGTCACCCCCACCGGTCCCCTGATGATCCAATCATACCCATCTTCGAACTCGGTCTTTGCATTTACCCAACTACTATGTGTACCAAATTTCAAATCAATCGGTTGGAGTCTTCTTGAGTTATCGTTAGTCAGACACACGGACACACGGACATGATGATCTCATAAGCCCTGGCTCGGGCTAAAAACTCGTAATGTCGTAAACCCATTTAAAAAAATTTAACGCCTATTATGCACTTCGCAGAAAGCTGTCATTCAAGTGACAAACTACCACAAGGTTGCTTTGATCAGCAAAACAACCTTGAGCTGGATTTTAAATTGCGAAAGTGATCTACATGAATTCTATTTAGGACTTGTAAGCGTGCATACTGGATATCGATAAAAATGTCTTTTCACGTAATCCTTTACGACAGAAAATGAAATAAAAATACACACTTGAAGAATTTTTTCGGTTATTTGAATTCTTTACGGAGTTTTCGTGTTGTTAAAAGTCTTTCATTTTTTGCTGTCAAGTCATAGTTTTCCTATTTTTGGTGTAAAGGGGTTAAGGCTAAGTGATTTGTTTGCTTATCCTAATAATATTCCTGACATAAAAATCGGGATGATATTTAAGTGCGAATAATTGAATTATGATCGTATTTTGAACAATGGGTTCTTGTATAAAATGAATAAAACTGGACGGAAAAACCGTCGGATCTTAGGTGAAGAGTATAAGGTGCGATTAAAAGAACAAAATAATTTTTT
>JAQFZZ010001385.1:0-11390 GCA_034696405.1 Isotoma caerulea
ACACACTCACAAGCTACAACACGGATAAATACAAATCGATTTGTATAGCTGGCTCGGCCGGCGTACCTCGTATATGAATCGTCCTCAATTTCTTTGAAAGCAAAAGCTCCGCAAGCAGTCAAAGCTTTCCTTCGTAATAAAAAAGCACAACGACGCATAGTCCATCTGACAAGGCACACACGAACGACCCATCAAAAAAGTCATCTTTGATGATCTCTGACTCTAATGCAAATTGCCAAAACCCCCACGGGTCAAATTAAAAAGGTAGACAAACATTTACAGAAAAATAACAACTTTCTTCCAACGTCCAACTCAATATGCAATAGGAAACTTACACACTTTATTTAATTCGCAGTGCGACGAGGTCACACCCCCAAACAAATGTGCGTATTATTAATTATTCCGACCTACAAATTATCTTATGTGATTTTTTATCCACTTGCCATTTCCTTCCCTTCATGTCTCATGTAATCACTTTCATGTTCTTCTTCACCATTTAGGGACAATTACATAATACTTAAAACTTCTGTTCATGTCTCAGACAAAATAACATCTTGTCAATTCCCATCAAACTACACACACCTATTATTATGATTTGGATGAAATTTTGTGCCCAAATGTAAGCATAATTTTTTGGTAGAAAAATCCTTGGAAATTTTACATAGAGATACAAGTATGGGATATAAATGTCAAAGATGATGTTAAAAGTTAAGTCACCTACTTTATTTTCATGTTTTTTACATCTCACTAAATTTGTCCATGTCGTCTTCAATTTAATATTTAAAAATGAAAACGCCTTTACAATTACGTAGGTGATAAAATCGCAGACGGAAGAAGCAATTATAAAAGATATCAATCTTTTTATGTTTTATATTATGATTTATTAGGTCATCTTTTATTATTGACCTCGGAGGAGGCAGCTTGGGAAGAAAAAGTTCTAAGAACTTAATATACCTATTAGAAAAGTTGTATTTTGTATTAGACAAAATAATCCACCTTGGTAGATTAACTCTTAAATAGGAGAGTTGGATTGGATGGGTGCATAATATTATGGAATTAAAAAATATGTCGAACTTAAAGTGCCTTCCTAGATTAGAAATTTTGTGTAGGTGGCAAAACCAAAACAAAACAATAGACTAATTTAATTTATTCATTAAGGAATCCGCTAGCATTGTATTATGTGATTGTAAATTGTAATGTGAATAGTAAGGAGATCTTTAACTTGTGTAATAAAAAAATGTCTCGTGTGTGCTTGCACTTATTGTTAGATTTAGTATAAATAAATATGCATACATGAACTATATAACAGTTTGTGTTCTAGGAAGGTTGGATTATTTAATATGAAAAATATTATGGGCGTCTGCAAGCATTAAAACAAAACGCATGGCCAAATTAAGAGATTCTTCAGTCATCAAAGTCAAAGTCAAAATAAAACAGTTCGAAATTAATTCAATTCAATAGGGATATTTTAGTAGGTTAAATTTTGTCATAAAATGAAGGGTGAAATTCATTTATAAATTTTGTGCTTAGATTTTTTCACCCTTCTTTCTGGCTTTCCATAAAATTAAAGTCTAAAGATTTAGGGCTGCTAGAAACGCTTTATGAAAAGCTCTTAAAAATGCACATTAAAAATGATTAATTCATTTAAATTTGTACAAAAGCCATGAATTAAGATCACCGTAAATATATTGTACACCATCCATCATGTGTGTATAACCGTTTGCATTAAAATATTAAATTTACAATAAAATTCCAATGCCATTCCCTGCCAATAATAAATAATCATAATGCTCTAAAATCCCTCAAACGCTTATGCAAAGTAATTTAAAATAAATTTCTTTCTTCTGAACTACTCCTGGTTACATGCAGCAACTGAGGGGGAGCGTTATTATGACAGATTCGATTTTAACCGTTTAAAACTTTGCCCAAATAAAGAAAAAAAAATAAACAAAAAAATTTTATAAAAACCAAATCGTCTAACTTCGAAAACAATTTTTTGCACAGAAATTCCTCCTTGTTATGCAAAAGTAAACCGGTCACTTGGCAAATTTCTCTCTGCAAGACACCATGCAACCAACAAGCATAATATTATATTACACACGCCCCATAGATAATGATAAAACGTAAAAAGCTCCGTCAATCTCGTATTAATAAAATCTAACTGAAGTTTTATTATTAAAGCTCTCTACTCTCTGTAATAGCAAATAAAAAACATCAGAAAAGGCAATAGCACAGCCAGGGTCCGATACCTTTACCAATAAGACAACAATCAGTCAAAAGAAAAACAAAAAGTAATGACCTTCCTAGAATTTCGTGTAAACAAGTGCACACTCTTTAATACGGACATGCATGCTCAATTAGCAAGAAACGCTTGACAGCGCGCTGTCACAGCGCCTTATTTGTTGCTTATATTACGATGTAGTTGTAGTTTTATATTAACCGGAAACTATTTGAAGCGTAGGTTGCTTTCTGTCAATATATTTTGGTTGGCAAAGCAAAGTCACTTGATCAAGATTAGTCATCACGTTAAGTCAATGGCCTAGTTATTCTTCGAAGTGATTTTATGATAAGGTGATTCTGACCCCTGACCTCTCTCTGCAAGTGTAATTAAAATGGGTGGAGATGTTTCCTTGTAAAAAGTAAAGAGTCCCCTTTTTCACAGTAATAAAGAAAGGTTTTGATGATTCATCAAAATGATGTTCAGAAATAGATATTCAAGTCTTCTTGTATTTTTAAAGGACGCTGCCATGAAAAACTTGACATTTGGTTACACTTGCAACGACACTCATATTTTTTGCAGCGTATATTTTTTTCTCTACATTTTATTTCATAGGTACTACGTAATATTTGAAGCAATTTATAAAGTGGAATGAAATCTAAAGTTTTCAAACGGTCCTTTTAAACCCATCTAACAACAAAGCGACTCATAAACCAAAGCTTAAAACACCCTTAGTGGATTTCACATTACCACATCTAAAGGGAAAATCCACCTTTGGTGACTTTCATCATCTCATTATGTCTAAGACAAAATAAGCAATAAAATATAATAAAGAAACTACATACTTCTTTAAAGCCATAATACTTCTTCGTAAGTTTAATTAAAGGAGAGTTTAAACCTTAATTTCCCATTTAGTCTTTTGTAAACGATTTTACAACATATTGAACCGCACGTCACCGACACGACACCGACGTCTCTAGTTATGTATACTGTATAAAATGACACTATCTCTGTAGATAATATTCTCTCCCATCCATCCATATGGTCATCCACATCTCCACTGGATCGTCGTAGGCGAAGATAGATAGATGGAATGAAATAAAATGATGAAAAAAGTCCGTAATAAAAAAAGCATCTCTAGCAATTCACCCGAACTCATCCACAGAGATGTTCTTGAGAGTGAGTAACGATTAAAGTGACCAAAAATGGAGAACAGTAAATCATGTAGGTTGCAAATACAGTACCGAGGAACAATTTCATTACCTGAACCATTCCCATATTATTACTTATTATCTGACATATGCGAATCTTCCTCTGGCTGTCTTGCCCAGGTGCAATTTACCTTATGAAAATATGAAATCTTATACACACATAAAATTATTATCTAAGCAAATATAAATATTCTCAACTACCTCGTAATCGTAATATTTAATGAGCAATTTTACACACATAATGTGCAAAAATCTATATGCTACATAACTCACCGATAAATAATAATCTGCTAGTTTTCAAAAAATTTTCAAACCTCACAAAATCTATGAACGGACTCCAAGCCCTAGTTTTTCCATACAAAAAATATTTTATTAGCAAATTCTGCTCTTTAAAGCGTATTCAAACTCTGCTAAACTTTTACTTATTATTATTATTAGCTAAAGCTTAAGTCACGAACCCTTTCCATATTATTCAATTTACCCGTTTATACTTTTAAATTTGCCAATTAGCCTTTTCCATCACATTAGCACTGTGACTCGTCCCATAGTATAATATTACTTTGGTGTGTTGTATTCTTCATTCTTCGCCTTTGAGTAAAAATTCCCGTGATTTTAGTTGAAATCATTAACATAATATTTTATAACCTGAACCGTAGTTCAAATGTTCAAAATGTTCAAATGGTTGAAGATTAGCTCATAAATATGTCCAACGCTCACACTCTTTGAATGTAGGCAATTGAAAAAGAATTCGAAAAAGGCTGACTGACCTGTCACAATTTACAAAAATCCTGTTCTCTAATCTCAATTGACCAAAATCTCATGGAAATCATTAAGAAGACAGCTGCACATATTACACACTACACACACATAGGGTAATTACATGACAATAAGGAGTGTAAGTAATCCTTGAATGAGTGTCACACACTCTACATACATTCACATAAAATTTCAATTATGCTATTTTATAGCAATTTAAAAAAAATCCCCAAGCAGTCTAGAAGAGTCCAAAGATATTGAATATAAAATATAATTAATTAACCCTGTGAGATTGGTATGAGATGGGAAAATTTATTTAACTCCTCTGCAAAATGTTATGCCACGTGGACAATAATCTTTCAAGTTGAGGTCAACTGGGTCAACTCTGTTATCTTTTTAAAGTAGCAAGTCAATTTAATAAAAATCAACATCCGTTTAAGTAGAAAGTAAAAGTTAATGGGAATCGAATGAAATTCTGCTTAGTTGTTATTTGCGTCAAAGATTATCACAGGTTAATCATCCTCATCATCGTCAAGAGCAGAAAAGAGTAATTGTGGTGACTCATTACGCGGAACCAGAATGTCCAAATGGACCCAACCGGGTCGTGTGGGTGTACACACCATAGACCACTCACTACCATTAAAAGTACAAGAATAGTGTAAAAAAACTCATATAACTTGCAAATCTTCTTTTATTATTTTAAAAGGGTGAATTAGCATTTAACTCTAATTCTGTCTAGGTATGAACCATCAGCTACCTAATTGCTTTCTCATGTCTCATTTACCCATTTGGATAACTTTGACTCACAGAGTCGATTCGTCAACTTGTGATTGTCAGTAAAGTCTCATTTGAATTAGAGTTGGAGTTGGAGCTAGATATAAAAAATCACTCCAACAATTCATTTCTAAAGGATTGCAGATTGCAACTTTAAAATGCACTTTTTACTTCTGTCTGTGCAGTTCAAGACAGTTTACACAACTGTTTGCTTTTATTCATAAGCTAAAAGGTTTAGTACCATTTTCAATCGTTCTCTACTGAAATAGTTTAAAATAAAACAGATTTTAAAAATTGAATGCTAAAAACGAGCTTTTGCTAATTTTTAAAATTTCAAAGTGATTATTGCCACTAACAATTTCCAGACCCGGTTATTTCCAGAAAAATTAAATAGACCGTTATATAACATAAAAATAATTTAAAATGTATTTTTCTCATAGATTCATTTTTACTATAGACGGGTATTGCTCAGTCTGCATTCTGCATTGTGTATCACGCTGATTCCTTTTAAAATCAACATTTCATTACTCCACATTAGAAATCTGAATTAAGAATAGAAATTACACTTAAAATTACAAAATTACGACACAAAATAATACTGCATATTACACAAAAAGCACGTAACATATACTATACTCTTTCTCTAGCATTTAATGCATCACGTTACTACTGTTACACACTGCTCTAATTAAATCCGATGACGGGATAAACTTTCTTACCATTCAGTTCATTCATTTAATAAACCCAGCCTAATCTTTATATCAACATCCTTTTATGCACTTTCACGAACCTCGCGAAGGACACGCATCTAGTGCAAAATTGCAAAATGCACAATGAATACTTTTTAAAGGAAATAGCACATATATTGCTATACTATATTATGCTGAATAGATTAATTGCAATATAAATTCACCTCAGTGAATGAATGTGCGGAATGACAGAAATCCAGTTGGATTAATCATAATCAGTTACAAACACACAACAGGAAAAGCTGACACATTATCCCGTTGTGATTTAACCATCCTATTGCCCTCCACTCCACTAATCCTTTATGTATGATTTAATTTTTTATTTCAAATGACATCCGTATTCCATTCAAATTCCAAATCATAAATGAATCTAAGAATATAAAGCGGCTTAAATCAATAGAGCACAAATAACGCCTTTTGTACGGAGAATGAATGGATGCTCACAATCACAATCACCGTATAATAAAAAGTAGTGGCACTTTAAAAAATATGTTTGTTTTGATGCTCATTCATTAACCGATTTGTTATCAGGTGGCCCACAGAGGCAAACAAGTGGCATGGCATTAGGTCATCATCACCTTTACAATCAGAGTGGTAATGAGGCTTACTAAAAAGCTACCGAATTCTATGCTTCAGTTCACTGCTGGCCTGTCAAATTAAACTCATCAAATTAAGACAATTTTTTGATTCGCAAAAAAAAAAGAATCCAACCAGGCCCAGGGAGATTAAGGTCAGCTTTAAAAGTATATGGTATGAAACACACGAATGAAATGAAATAAATGCAATCAGCAGTGTGAAATGCGTGACGAGCTAATTTAACAAATAAAATAAAAAGTCATGAAATGAATGATGTGCTAATTCAAACTTTCAAACTTGTAACTTAGTACACAGTTGAAAAGTTATTTAGTGAGAGTATATATATTATCATCAACTAAGCTATAGGCAATAGGTTAATAAGTTTAGAAGTTTTTCCTCTAAATTAAAATGTGTGACCAGATTTTAAACTTTTAAATCTTTAAGTGAAGGGGCTAGGCAGTTAGGCAGAAGTCAAAATCCTATTATACGGATGTCAATCAAAATGGAGTATGCCATTTGCATAAAAATATTTAATTAATTAAAATGACATAGAGAAGGGTATGTGTAGAAGATGAATGAAATGACCATCTTCCTTAAAGTATCCTAAGAGATGTTTTTTCATTCAGCTTAAATAGCAATCCCACATATATATAAGATAATTAATTGACAAGCTGCCTACACGTATGCACAAAGCCTTTGCATATTATGAATAATCACAATGTAAAATTTTTATCAGATTAGAAATCATCAATGATGGTTTAAGTAGGTTAATCGAATGACCATATATTTACAACAAATGGTTGGAATCAATCAAGAATCCGAATAACGGATTTCTTTTTGAAAGATCAAGTGAGAATCCTGTTATGATTCAGAAGTTTTTTATAAAACATATTTTTGACAAAAGGGTTGAGTTTTGAATGGGAATCGGACAATTTGCTTAATCCTTTTCCCGTGTGTACGTTGAGCTTCAAAATAGATTTATTGTTAACAAATTATAGGTAACGAAATCAATCCATAGTGCAAATGTGCTATATAGTTAGGAAAGCTAAATACGTACAATTAACTAAAATTTTAAATTAAAATTAAAAATTAAGGTTGAACAAAAAGATTTCGAATATCCGTTTCTTTGAAAGTGCCCTTGTTCTCCCTATTCCCCTATCCTTACACATTGACAATTTTTGCAATGTTAATCTCCATGTACCCGGCGATACTTATGAAACGCCCTGTTTTAAAACTATTTTTTCTAACCTGTTCTTTTTTTCTAAACATTACGAAATTAGGAGTATGGAAATTAAAAATGATTGGTATAATCTAGCATGAATACTTTTGAAAATTGCTCCGACGTAGGTTATAGAATTGAAATGTATCTTTTGATTATTGAAAAATTAATGTACGAAGTAAATAATTCTTCAACACATTTATTACTTAAATTACAAACGCTACATCGTTACACCTGTTAAATAAAGGGATTATAAACGGCGAGACAAATCATAATAACTGAGACAGTCAACGGTATACACAAATGCACTCAGTAAACAATATTGATAAACTTTTGTGAAAACAGGTTAAAACAACAAATTTTAAATGACTAATTGTACTTTAGCATGCTAAAAATAAAGAATAATAAAATATGGTTACATCCGTTGTTATATGTGACAAAGGCAGATTATAATGAAGTGATGAAATGAGAAATTGTTTTTAACTTTTTGGTGGCTGACCCATTTTTGCGAATAATCATTTCTGCAAATAAGTATATCGACATTAAACCTTCGTGTAATAACACTATCTTATCTCCCCTGGCTCCACTTCTAATCACCTATACGAAACTACCTTATTATTCAGAAACAAAAGGCAGTTCCGTTCTTTTTACGAAAATCATTTCAATTCCAACATCCGCAATTTCCACCATGCCATTCAACTCCTGGCACCTGGTACCTCTCTCGCACATGACATACATAGAGACACACACCTGCCTGACACCGAAACAGGTACAACGCCCTAAATAAATGCAAAATGCGAATTTTCTCTCCAACTTCGGTGTTCATTTCATGTGAAACGTCCATTCATAAAAAATATCAATGAGTAATGCAGACTAAACATAAAACCTGTCAGAGATGACTTTAATGGAAAATCTTGTACCGAGCCAAATGTGTTTCCAAAATGGGAAGAATATCTAAAAGGTATTAAAAGCATGTGATGTCAAATGTCAATACTCCTTCAGTTTCTTTACAAAGGTTTGATATTACTTAAGAAGAATAAGGAAGTTAAAATAACAAAGGATGAGAAAAAACCGATTTTCGGATCCGGAAATGTAGAACACGTCAATAAGCTATAGGCATTAAGAAAGTGAATGGAACAATGAAAAAGCATCCAGCTGAGAAAATGCCATATGGAGGTCTGAAGGGTAATATTATTCGATGCATGTAAATATGGATGCGGGTATTTTTCGGGGTTGTCGTACTTTTTCGGGAGAAAACAAGGAAGTGATTTTTTCTACGTAAGAGATGAGTGTGTAGAAGTGTGTACACGTTTCTTTTGATCGGGTCAATAGCTTCCCGAATAAGGAAGACGGGGACAGATGTTCCACTCTCGTGACTCTTCATCGGGATTCGGAATAAATGCTAATGACTTACGTATCAAGTGACATTTATACAATGGCATTTCCATAAAAAACTACCTTGTAAATTGGATACTAATACATGAATTAATGAATAGCTACTTCATTTTTATAACTAATTTCCGGTACATTAAATGGTTTTTCCTTCACCTATTTTATGCACCCGAACAGGAACTCGTTAAGGCAATTATTTGCTTCGAAATATTCTTTTTCTTCTGTAATCGACAAAGAAAACAAAAAAAAAACAATTTTTCTAACGACATCAGTACAAAAGTACAATTTATAAGACATCACACTCTGAATATTAGTAAATTGTCAAATTCGGTTTAAACAAAGCTTTTTTAAGGTAATTGAGAATAGCTCAATCTAGTAGTTATAAAATTTATTCTCGAAATAACTGCCTCAGTATCAATCAATATGAATGAGTATTATGTAATTAAAATTCAAAATTAATTGTAGGTAATTTATTTAGGATTAATACGCAATTTATGAAATGCAATTGAATAATTTGAATGAATAAGTTAAAAAATTATTTAGCTTACCTTTCTTTCACGGCGTACTGAATTAAACAATTTTATTTTGATGTTTTATCAAACCCGTCCAGTTGACAATCAAATCAAGTCTGTATTAATGACGAGGATGTATGAGCAAAAACGTTCTTGTTAATAAAATCACTTAATTTTAGTGGACTTTATGATGCTTATTATGGTTAAATAAAGTACACTGGAAACAGTGGAAACTAACAGTTTTTTTATTCGAAGGGCTCAACTATTAACCCTTGTGAAACATAAAAGTATTGGGTTAAATATACAAATGTAATGTAATTTATTCGTTACAAAAATTTAACCCTGAACCTCACCTAATTTTTTTAGATTGAATTTATAAAACCTAAGACCCGATCCTAAGTCCCTATTTCTTGTTATATAAACAAAACCCAAAATAGAAATGACAGTCCCTACCACTTTCACCTGTTTAGTTTTTGTTCCTTCAACTTCCCTATGTGTCTCTATAGCCTACCCTTCCGTCACAAAAGCAAAAAACCTTATAAAAAGAGCAAAGTTTAGGGCACATCAACATTCATGGAAATCTAGAACGGAACACAGATTTGAGGGGAGAGAAACCAGGAAACATGGTGCATCCATTTATCAAAATGAAATTCTAAAACTACTAAATAAACTTTAACTAAAATAAAAAACCAAGAAAACCGTTTTAAAATCTTTTTAAAATTAAAATGTAAGTAGGTTACTCTTACTTTCTGACACCAAACGCTGACTTCAAAGAAATTAGCGTTGAAGCGTTTGTTTTAAAAATTTTAATTTTGAGGGTCATGCATGCACTTTGTCGATTCCAGCCTGCCATTTAGGTGCATTATTTTTAACATGGAAATTTGGACTTCTTAAAATGAAAAAATGTGAGAAGTAATCGTGCACAAAATGTCCATGTGGCTATTCTAACCTCAAAGTGTTTTTCTCTTGCTGTGTATACGATTTTTCAGTTGCTGGACCCGATCGATTTTTCTGGTGTAGAAAAAACGCGTGAAAATTCAATACCCATATTCTATTTTGCGATTTACTTTACTGCGAAATAAATAAGAAAAAGCACCGAAAATTTTGATAGTTTTTTGAAAATATTGTGGAAACGTCTTTTGGAGCAAGGTGAAGCAAAAAAGGAATGTAACAGGTCAAGGGTCAAAATAGACGGGACAGTGGTCGCGGGATTGGTGATGTTAGTGCTCTTGGAGTTGATGGTAATTTTAATAATTAAATTTACATTTATTTTTTTTACATTTCAATTTTTTTTATTAAAAAAATTTGAATTTGATTTTAAATTTTGTTTTTGTATTTACAAATTTACAAACAACAAAAAATGCTCATTTTAATTTTTACTGTTGGCTATTAACATACCAGCTATGCGTTACACGTTATGCAATTGATTACTTCATACTTCATACTTACTGACAACTGAAATTCAGTTACTGAATTGATAATACATAATACATAATATCCTTCCTACTGTATTCTGAATTTAAATATTTAATATTATTTATTTTGTAATTTTTCAGGTGTTCGTAAATATCTACATTTTCGTTATCCTGCTTTTCTTAAGTGAACTTGACTTCGTCCGTCTACTCCTCAGCGTCCAGAACAATCAATTTGGAGACATCCTCATCGTCGTCAACTCTTAACTTCATTTACATAAATCCAATATTCTAGTTTAACTTTATTTTTCTGCTTAGAAAACAATCATTCAATCCTCCTTTATTTATTTACATAACTAAAGAACTTTTAAAGTTCCATTTTTTGATAATCTTGTACCAACGAATAATTATGGTTTAAACCTTTTCACTTGTTGATTTCAATCCTAAAATAGCACTTAACAGGGGTTTTAATAATATTAGTGAAGAATAGGAATTCAGTGAAATCTGCCATGAATTCAGCCATTCAAAACGGTCTACCAAGAGCAGCTGTCCTAACGCTTTATAAGAAACT
>JAQFZZ010001386.1:0-11385 GCA_034696405.1 Isotoma caerulea
GATATAAAGGTACTTAAGTAATATCAAGTAAAAGGAGAGATGAAAAAGCTGTATTTTCCAAAAACTAAAGTTCCACCTTAGATTCCCTTGAATTTACCTTCCCCAGTAAGATTTGTCTATTTGTATACGCAACGGATGGAATATCTATAAGTTGAATATGTGATGGTGGATAATGTATGTATTTAGATAATGTGTAAGTCTCTCAGTGATCAAAAGGCCCCTCCACTTACTTGCTTATTTCACTTTACTTTTGCTTTCACTTCTTTCCAAGCCAAACATTCGAGATGACTTTGTTGGATTCGGCGGATTGAGAATCCACCATTCTCTGTTCTGTAGATGTATATTCTATTCTATGTGAATTCTGGTAGAGTGGAGATGAGGCACACTTTAAGCTTGGGGAATAGCTAGTCGACTAGCGGAAAAGTAAAAGTTTTAAAAAGCAAACAGTGAGACAGAGTGGAGGTCCACCTCATGCATTTTTATGGATATTCTCAAGCCAAGGGCCAACAACTGGGAAATAAATTCCAACTCTTTCTTTCCTCTATCATTGTGCAAATGCTGTCTTTCAGCTACTTAAGATTAGATACGAGTATATAGGCCAATCTTTTAGGCTACAGTAGATCCCTGCATGAATACATACACTGGCGCAGTATGTTGGCAGTAGGACCCTCACTTACTTTCAATACTGTTTTACCTTTGAAAGGGAAACGAATTCGAGTTCAATCATACATAGCATAGAAGCAAAGGAAGTTGGACTTTGTTGATCTAACTTATCTTGCATTTAAAAGTGTAAAGAATGAATTTCATGTAATGCATGAAGGATAAAGGGAATCATATTATATAAAGGATATTGGTTTGGCTCTGCTGTATGTAGGTCCATCAATGCAAATAGAATAGAGAAATGTAGGTAGAGTAGGTGTACCTAAATCTACTTTAACCCACCTACTCTAGGTCTACCTGTTCTGTGAAATTTCCTCTGGTTTGATCCGGAGGGGAAAAGTAGAAATGAGCTTAACTCATAAACAGTTTACAACTTCTGGTTAAAATGTACTCAGAGTCTAGATTTAGTTTTGAAATGAACCAAATTTCAAAATCATATCCGCCTCACAAATTGAGAAAGCTTTCTCCCTCAAGTATGTTACATCATCTGAGGGGAAATTTCATATGATATAAAATATACATTTATTTTCTCTCTATGAACTTGTACAATTCTCTAGTATTTATTCCAGTTGTGTAGACATACTGACTGTGAAGATTGGTGAGTGATGGTAAGTTAGCCTAAGTCTGAAAATCTAGTTTTAGTGAGTCAGTAGGGACTTTGAGAGTGGATTCTATGTCATCAAGTGTAAGTCAAAGCATGGAGCTAGCACACACCAACCAATTCACCTACTTGGATGGAATTGAGTCAGTAGTAGTTTTTGGTAGTTGTGTGGATATTCCTCCGAATTTTCGGATTGAACTAACACTACAACTCCCGGGTCTCGTTCTGTAGTCACAGTTTTGCTGTTCAAGAGCAAGGAGCTACTTGACTACGTGCCCAAGTTGCATGAGAGTTGATCTTCTTCGTGCTCCTTGGGTCCTTTTGCTCCCAAGTACTTCCAATATCATCGCTTTCTTCTCTCTAGTCTAGATTCTAACCTGACATATAAACTCATAAACTTTAAATATCATACTCAAAATATTATCAATTTTTGTTACGTACATATCTCCATATCCAACTTATTTTCAAGTTTTAAAATTTTAAAATTTAAATCTATTATCATAACATTGTTCCAATTCTCTTATCAAAAACAAGGCTTTTTAGATAAGTGCTGTTGTATAAGTTAAAAGATTTTTATTTTTGAAGAAACAATTCAGAATAAAACTCAAACGCCTAAAATTCTCCTGACTATTTTCGACTTAGACTTTGGCACTTTTCGCCGGTTAGTGTGCAACTCTGTAAAAAAGACATTTTGTGTAAGGCAAGGGCACATGTGTGTATGATGGATCCAATTCTACATATCTTTTGGTGTATTGCAAAATTGTAACTTAAAACCTCATATCGAATTCAAAGGAAATCGAATCTTGTCATTGGATGCTCCAATATCTTTGATATTAGTGTAAATGCAAACCAAATATTATTCTCTCCTCATTAGGGAGAAATATTGCAAAGAAGACAAAGAGAGAATTAAAAGCGTTGCTTACAACTTACAAATACAAACCGTTATCAAAAAGTTACTTTCACTCCAGTGAAAATTAACTGTGCTTTATTAACCCAAGGTAACTAATGAAATATGAACATACCTAGGACAAAAACAGGATAGTGGTTTGGATTGCATTTCAAAAGTGCAATGTGTGCTTCTTTCCGTAAGCCAAAATTAGACGTTAATGTGTAAAAGCAAACCACTGGAATGGATTTAATAGCTATTGAGTGAGATGAATAAAAGCAAAGGACGCTGGGAAAATAGAAGCCAAAACGTCGAAGAAAAGAGATTTAGCTCATCTTCTTCCTCTCTGGTTTTTCATCTGTGCTATTTCTATGTATGAAATAAGACAACATTA
The DNA here is from genome assembly GCA_034696405.1 of Isotoma caerulea. Lineage (NCBI taxonomy): Eukaryota > Metazoa > Arthropoda > Collembola > Entomobryomorpha > Isotomidae > Isotoma > Isotoma caerulea. The sequence continues at coordinate 2,542 of JAQFZZ010001386.1, forward strand.
CTAAACATAAAATGCCATATTCTTCCAAAAACTATCACCTAGTTTCACTTCTTCCCCTTCTTTCTTTTTAACTTCCAACTGTTTCAAATTCTGGGTTGAATATATGTGTCGTATTATGTCATGTGTCGTTCCTATATATTCTATACTTAAGAGAGTGTTACAGTTTACAGTGGTGGCAGGAACAGAAAGACATTAAAAGCTCGAACATAGTCGATCAAGGAGATTGGATATAGTATATGATATATTTATTATATAAGAAATATCCGTGACAAAAGACCCAAGTTACATAACTGCTTCACGCATTTGAAACTTTATAGTTGATTTTTATTGCATCTGCAAAGGGTGAAATTCAATCTGGTTATGAAAAAAGATCCCGAGTCAAGTTCCTTTTTGTGAAGTAGATAAAAGAAGCAAAGAATTTTCAACACACAATAAAACAAAGAATTGCCGAAAAGGATCATACAAAATATATATATTAATCCTTACTTACTAAGGAATAAGTACATTTATATTATATTGTATTAGGTGTATGTATAGGCATCTCTTTCACTTACTTAATCTGATCTGGGCTAAGGGGAAATATAATAATGATAATGATAATAATAATAATAATATGAGTTTGTGATGGCTGCTGCTGGTGAAAGTTTTCCAAAAAGAATTCTCGTCTAAGGATGAGGACTTGAGGGGATAGGATCAGTCGTCTTAAAAATATTTGTGCAGAGAAGGGAAAAGAGTGAATTCAGTGAGTCCTTGAGTCATCATGTCATGTCATATTCTTCTTATTATGTCCCTTTCAGCTGCCAAAGATGAAGAGGCAATGAAGTGGGACTATTATTGCTAATAAATAATACACTTGAGAAGAGCTTCCAAAAGCATCTCAAGAAAACTCTTATTCGATTCCAGAGAAACTTCTCATAATCATAATATGTAATAAATATAACGAGGCATTATCATCTCACTCAAGAAAAACCCTTCACTACTCTACAGAAAAGAACTTTCTATAATCCTAGACTCTCTAGCCTAGGATTTTGAAAACCGGATATATTCTCTTGTCTTTTCTACCTTGCATAGGTTTTGTTATTCAATATATATGTAATATTATTATATTGTACTGTATAAAATGCAGTAGGAGTTCTGTGTCTGTGTGAGATGTCCTCAATATGTCTGTAAGATTTCAAAATAACAACAGAAGAGACGAGAAGAAGGAGACTGGGGATGGGACACTCCTTGTCGAATTTCTGCCAGGGAGATAAAAAATAAATAATATTATGGAAGTTGAAGAAGAAAAATCGGTTATTCAAGATCCTCTCATATTACCATTTCTGAAGAATACAAAGATAAAGGATGTCAAGCATTAAAACTCCCTGCTCCTTCCAGAATGAATCTTAGATTCTAGAGCCGAGACTAAAATTGGACTGATTTTTAAACTAAAATTTATCACATAATATGGAATAAAAAGTACTTTTGTTTTTTCCATTTATTAGGCTGAACCAAAGTCATTTCCTTCAATGTAGCAACTTGGCATATTTCTGCTCAAGTTGACAAAGACAGAAGAAAGTTTGTACCTGATCTGTCGATAGGTACAGGCTACATTGGTATGTGTGATCAAGTGAAGAGTGTCTAAGTGCATTTGTGCAGTTGAGCTAATAATTTCTAAATAAACTCTTCAAACATATAATTTGTGGACAATCTATCTAACAATGCCATAGTCTTCCAAAGGCAGGCATTCTGATTTTTCTGACGCGGAAAAGTTGTACGAAAAAAGTTCATATTTTTATCAGCTTTTTATGGATGATTGAAATCTATTGTTGGCTGTAGTGCGTTGATGATGTGATGTTCCTATCCTTTTTGGGCCGTATCTATCAGCCTTTATGATGTAAAGGCTGTCAACTGTCAATACATAATACTTGAGTACCTTCAACCCTAACTTAAGTAATCATAAAGGAAATGATCAAGATTATTATTATATCGAGTACTTGTAAGAATAATCGGTGCTTTGTGTAACTTTATGAGAATGAAACATCCTTATAGTGCTTTCTCTCCTCATCAACTTTTCAAGTGATTCTATCTTTTACTCAACAAGTATCAATCATAAAATATAGTAATTATATTCAGCTTTCTTCCTCTCCTTTCTCTATACTATAATATACACATCTTGGCTTGGCTTGAGATGATCATCATAACAATGATAATAATAGGGAAGGAAATTTGAGATGAAGGAAAGGGTTAAGCTGTGATGAAGAAGGAACTTCACTCCACTCGGTCCATGAACAGGATAATAAAGGCTTAAAGGAAGAAGGAAGGAAGAAAAAACTCTCACCTCAATTTCTACAAAGTAGAGACTTGTACAGTGTATCTTCCTTCCTCGTATTTTATTTTATGCATTGGATTGCCCTTGCGGTGAAGTGTGGTGCTACTACATCAACTTTCATCTATACAACTGCAGCTACTTTACGCCAACAAAAGGAAAAAATCATTCGTGTGGGAAAGTTTAGTAGACTTCACACAGAGTAAGATTTATATTGTATTCTATAGTAAAATGACATAAGAAGAGACGCAAACCACTATAGAAAATCTTCTTAGAGTTGACTTCATTGTCGCATCCCATCTCATTCTTAGGGTAGGAAAAATACTTTGATAATACAATGAAAGGAGTTCTAGAGAGTAAAGAGACTTCTTCTTTCTTCTCTCTATCTTTCTTATATTATTATATCGATAAATGTATATATTTAAGGTATGTCGTTCGATGTGAGTGAATGAGTATGAACTTTATTTAGCTGCCGATCGTAATTCTTCTTGCCGTTGTTATTTGAAAAAGTAGAATCACAAAATCGCAACCACCTACAGCAAAACTCTCAGTCTCTATCAAGATGAAACTTCTTTCCCCTGTGTGTGCAAATCTCAATCTTACTTTTTGGTTTGGTTCAATGATTATCTTACCATACCATCCGACTATCATTTCCTGTTGCATTTACTTATAGTTGTTCTGGTTCTTGTACATTTCTCAAGTCCTACTTGGTATTAATGAGGATTGAAGGATGCTTCTTGTCTTTTACATGATAGGAGAATACAAGAGAAATGTATGGTGCCACCAACCACTGGCATTAAAACAACAACACCGCCCAGAGAGAAATATCCTGCATGGTATTAGCTGAATAGTTTGTTTTATTTTGGTTCGTCACACTCGTATTTTCTTCCCAGAGAGTGATATAATGTAATGGCATAGCCGTACTAACAAATTACTAAATGATTGCTTTATTAGAGTTAATGTTTGATTTACTCTCAGAGTGCTGGCAGAGTTAAGGAGAACAGTGTCACAAATGTGGTACAAATGTCACATTAAATACCAGTAGATTTGTCTGCTCTCACTGTAAAGTAAAACAAACCCTCATCATCATCCTTGTCATCATAATCATCATCAGAGCATTTTTAAACTTTAAAAGCTAAAGTGATATTTGATATCTGAAGAAGATTATACCTAAAGGCTGTTTATATAGGATTCTTAATGTTTGTTGGATTTTTGTACTGTTGAGGTTGAGGTTGACTTTGCCAGGATAGACAAGACCTTTGGTCTATAGTAAGTGAATTTGGGTTTTCCTGTCACTGTGCAACTAACTGCAATCTAATGTAATGAATGTAATGTACCAGTTCCAATACATCACTAATGGAAAGACACATAATAATAATAATAATCTTCACTGTAGTTGTATATGTACTTAGTTAGCATTTAAGTTAGAGAGATAGGAAGGGAAAACAAGACAGGACAAACCTTTTTGGATAGAGAATAAGAGAGTTGAGTAGCAAAGATTTATTTTTGGATAACTGAATCCTCCAAATCTAAAGATATTGGGAGAGAGACTAAAACTCTGAGCAGAGTGGGATTTAAAAATTGTCTCTTTTTCTCAATCTATCCTCGTTTCGGTAGTTCCTCTCTTCTCAAAAAAACCATATCTATTCATTTATCTTTATCTATCTTATTTAAGAAGAAGATTTTTCTCACCGGGTATAAAAAACCTATTCTTCATACTATATTGCACTAAACTAAAATAGTCATCTTATACATTTTATACTTACATATTGAATATTTAAATTCCCAGAGAGTATGACATAAGATACTTATCGGTAATATTATTATTATTATTATTATTTATATATCGTGTTGACTTACATGACCAGCTTATTTAGTAAATTAGTTTATATAATGATGAGAAAGCTAACTGTACTTAAAATGCTTTCTACTTATCATCTGACTGAATCATCCACATCATCATCTTGTTACAACACTTTGTCTTTTCATCTGCACCACTCATTTTAACTTTATTAAACGAATGTACATAAGGTTATTAAATACACCTTAGGCTACATATCAGGTGTTAAGCATTCTGCATTTCTCATCACTCACAGTACACACTCACCATACCATACCACTATCATAATCATTCTCATCATCTCATACTTTATGAGAAACGAAAGGAATCTTTACATATATACAAACAGAAACAACATACAGTCTTATGGTAAAATATATAATAGTTGGGCTGAAGCTAAACCCGAGAGAAGAGAGTGGAGTGGAGTCGACTGGTCCAATTTTTAATTTAACCAATTTCTCTTCTTGTGCAACTCAGCCAGTCAGTCAGCATTTACTTTATAGAAGTAGATCTTCCCTATGAATATCATCACAATCATTTAACATATGCTACCAAGTGGATGTGAATCTTTTGTCTTTCTCTCTATTTGTCAGCTTCAAATATCTTCTCACATATTCATCGCACTCTAAACGACCCTACATGCTTGCTTATCAACCCATGCACCACACCACACCACAGTGGCACATACACACACACATAGCATTGCATTAAACCTATATCTCGAATCTAGAAATCTGCATGCAAGAATAAAACTTATAAGGATAAGGACTTGAAGTAACGTAAACTATGAGAAGACAGAAGAGTGTGTAAGTGTGGTGTGGTGTGGCCTGGTCTAATGTATCATATGGAATTCGGATGATATTATAGAGGATGCACAAGAGGAATTTTTCACTGTCACAAACGAAACCCCACTTAGCAATTTGAACTTCTTCCTCTTCAATGAATACTTTTCTCTTCGCTCTACAAACAAATTTTATTCGACGAATGGATAGTTACACATCTGATGCAACCAATTGCAACAACTATTTTAACATTTTTAACCCACCTTAACTATTGTGAATAACAACCCTTTTGTATCTATTCCAGCCTTGCATAAATATTTAGGTTCATGTAGTTACAGTCGGTTATGCTCTTTTGCTTGCATACAATAACAATAATAATTACACTAAACCAACTGAATGATTCTCCTGTGTGTATCTTTATAATATGGAGCTGAGAATTGGGAAAACAGCCTGTGGTTAGTTCTGGTCTGGTCTCTCACATCAGTAAAAGTAAAAGTAGTTACAACAGTGCAGTGCAACTGTACTATTCCATCGTGGTTAATTATTATTACGGTATGTGGTCAGTCGGTCGTATAGTGGTGAAAGTTAGTAATAAAATACACTATGACTATCTCTCTCCCTCTAAGCTTTAGCTCTATACTAACATGTTTGATATTAATATTAACACAATATTCTTTTTACCTTTTCTAGTTATAAGACTACAATCTACACCTAATGAGTGGAGTGACTGCTTAGTCCAGTCCAGTCGAGTCCAGGGACAAAAGTGAAAGCACCACAGAAACTATTATAATCATAATCATATAATAATAAAAAAGAGAAAAATAGGAAATTGACAGGATAAGATAATTTAGATGAATCATGAAAGAGGAAGGAAGAATAGTGTATGAAAAGTATATTTCACGGATGAAATATTAGGTATTAGCTTATAAAAATAATAATAATATGGGATGATGAAGTGAGTGATGTATCTGCTTATTGATTGGTGAAAGTGCTTAATAAATACTAGTGTGGTGTAATAATATTAAAGCAGTACAATATGGTATCGTACATATAGGGGAAAGATAGTGAGTGAGGTTTACAAAGTCTAATACTTTATACTTTCACTTGAGTAGAAGAACATGCAATTATTATTACCTAGGTACATTGTTTGTTGTTATTAGTAGTGTGGGGTTGTGTAAAACTATTATTACACCGAGTGCTCAAAACTACAAGGTAGATTTAGAGGAATGAGCCAACTGCTACTAATAATAATAATAATAATAACGCTCGTCTTATTACGAGAAGAAAGGAGGATTTATTCCAGTCACTTCACCATTTGTTATTTGGTGAGTGTAATAAATCTTTGCATGTAAATAATAGACAAATAATGGCTTCACATACACACTCTTGTGTACTCCAAGAATTTAGACTCTCTCTCTCCTATTTTCTCCTATTATTATTGTTATTACTCTGACTTTCTCTTTTAGCGAGTGTATAACCACTATTGCTGTCACGTTTACTCATTGTCTACTTTGATGACTTAAGGGAAATTACATTCCTTCTCAAACTCAATTATCTTGAAATGTCTGTACTCTCTTATGAGAAATTAATCTCTAATGTGATGTACTATAGGTACGAGTTTACTCTTTATTTTTCTCCTAATCCTTCCCACACTGTTGTGTTGTGTTGTGTAGTCATTATTAGAATGATGGTTTTGAATAGGGATCGAAATGTATGGTTTAAAAGGCTATTTTGTGATTTTCGATGGAAGTAAAATAAACACCTTTTCAAGGCAGTTATGACAACGAAAAGTTGTCATAACTGCCTTGCACCTTTTGTTGTAAGATGAATTTGACTGGAAAAGTAGAAATATGAGAAAGTTAAAAAATAATTCTCTGCTTGGGAAACAAAAGTTGGGTGAAAGATTTATGAATAAATCTGACAGCTAGCAAAAATAACTAATTTTCCTTATAGTCATTCTAATTCTGTCTATTTCTCAATTCTTATTTGATTACCTTGGTACTTTTTATAACGTAATAAAATTCGATTTGCTCATCCTCCACAAAATGTTTAGATGAACTATGCCTACTTAATTTACATCAATTTGCAGTTTCAGATGCCAATATTTTCCAATTTGGCATAAAATTAATTTATTAAATTTGCAAATGTGGATATTTTTGGTGTACTTTGTCAGTTTAATTTGATTTTGTGAGATGTGGAATCATCAAAACTTTCTCATCTAACAAACAATGTTTTTATTGGAAAATTTTAATAATCTTCATGTATACTGTAATAAAATTTAAGGTAGATTAGATTCTAATTTAGATATGAGGACTTCAACTAAATCTCAAACAAACAAAATATGGAGAAGTATGTAAATTGCAAAATCATATTCTAAGAATGACTTTTCCTAGAACCAGAATTAAGTAATGTAACCTTTCGAATTATCTTGTTCTTTTAACTGAATATCACTAAAATTGCTGATTGTAGACAATTTAGCTCACTTATTGCATTTTGATGAATATTTAGGCACGGACCAGAATAACCTATGCAAAAAGAACAATAAATCATTAGCCGTATACTGTCCTGAAAGAAGATAAAAAAGTAATGCATCTATAAATTATACATCCATAGCCTATATACCTTAATTCTTCCATCTAAAATTGTCTCACTTGCTGCAATTGCAAAAGCCCGATCTAATTTCTCCACTTTATACTGTAACATTTGCAATTTTATAAACTAAGCAAACAGCTGAAAAAATTACCCCACCGTGTATAATATACGTGTGTGACTAACTTCTTACTTTAGCCGAAAAAGCACGTGAGGATTCAAACTATATAGTAAAAAAAGGTTTAATGGTATAAGCATCATATTTAAGCCTATGCCTAGCTTTTGCTTAGCCTACTCAAATTTATTGCAAGAGTTGAAGTCTTAAGAAGATAGTATGACGGAACTCTCGGAAGCTTTTTAAAAAAAACATGTGGAGATATATTTATTCATACACATAATAATACATATAAAAAGGATAATGTTATAAAATCATGTGCTTTCGATTTATAAGACGAAATGGATGTCTTAAGATTTGACAGGAGGGACCTCGACCTTTTTATCGTACATTTGTTTCCATGAATAAATATTTCATAGATGACATAGGAACATTAGATACAAATGTGACATATGTACAGCTTTATGAATTCCTATCCTTCCTCCCTCCATTCCATTTAATTTGCATCTAGTATCTAGAACAAGTACTTTTTCACTTTAAATATAAATCCTAAGTAAAAAAGTAGCCAAGGTAGACTTGAGTAAGCAATATATTACTTTAAGCTTACTTTTTTCTCTTTCTTGAGAATATTATTATGTATACATGATATAAAGAGACTATTTGCTCTTTTTCTATTCTATAAGTGATGCTTTCCTTTCTGAATCTCACCCGCTTCCTAAATCGAGTAAGTTTATGTGTTATGTTGTTGGTATTTAATTCAAAGCTGAAAGCTCTATATAATATTATATTCAGAGTATATTGAAGAATTAAATATTGTTTGTACAGTCAAACCAAGGTTTTCTCAGCTTTAGACATCGCACCCTCTTCATCTTCCTCCACATTCAAAATTGAACATTGAAGTATATTTCATTTCATCTGCGTAAACTTCAGCGATACACTTTAATACATAATATATATAAAAAAGCGAATAATCTTTAGGATGCATGAGCACGTCTCAAACTAAAAATTGAATCGGACAAACTTGCGTGGGATGCTTTTTCACCCAAATGTTCTATACTTTCCTTATGGTACAATTTTATTATGTCCTATTTTTCAGGATGGATATCTACCAGTGTAGTGAGTAGTGAGTGACTACTTGACGCATTTATAATATCACAATATGCAATGCCATGCAATGCAGTACTCTTTGTTGTAGGGAAAGAATAGGAAT
>JAQFZZ010001387.1:0-11384 GCA_034696405.1 Isotoma caerulea
TCTGGAAACCATCAAAATTTTGAAGACAAGCAGAGCCAGAACTGAAAGCAGAAGGAATTCTACTATCTCAAATAAGCAGATAAGTCACTTTGCATAGTATATGAGGATCCTGACCTCAACTTCTTATATAGTATATTGAGTCCCTAAGATACTGGCACAAAATTTTGCTTTATCTAGTTTCAAAGACTGTGGACAAAGAAAGCAAAGACCATCTTCTATTTAATCCGCATTTATACTTAAACTTAAAAACTGAAAAAAATCTATGCCTGGAAATAAATCAAATAAAAGAAATAATCTATCTACCAACCACAAAACTGAAAAACTGTCTCTAAATCTCAATGATGTTTTAAACCATATGGATGAAATGAAAGTAATTCAATCATTCTCGGACCATCAAGCAACAATCGTTGAAAACCAGCAAATCTTCAGAGAAATTCAAATTGGCATTGCCGATAATCAACAAAAACTGATGGATAATCAATAAAGAATTAACACCAGCCAATGACAACATTTACGAAGAGGTCGAGAAGTTAAAACGAGCCAACAATCTTGTTATTATGAATGTTCCAGAGACTGAAGAAGGACTTAAAAGTGTTATGGATATCATGAACATAATTCTTCTCGAAGTATCTACTATCGTGCCAAACCAACGAATTGGACCACTCAACAAGACTTCCAAATCCACACCAAGACCATTGCGAATAAATCTAACATGCAAATCTCACCAACAATTACGCTTTAAAAAATTGCAAAAAGTTAAAAAATTATAAACAATTCTATCATGTTTCTCTTTGCAGAGACATGACAAAGAACAATTATACAATAAGAAAATTTATCTGGAAAAAGCAGCCTCACAAGAAAATAACAGAAATGTTAACCACACTTGAGTTGGCTTCACTTATATGATCTGATCACTTAACTTAAATATCCGACCTGAAGACCGTATTCTCAATTTAAACTATTTTGCGATTAACCTTTCTTTGTTAAAACTTTCTTAATTTTTCAAAATACGACTTTCCTGCCTAGTGTAATAGCTTAATTAATATAGTAATATCATATATATAGTAATAATAGGTCAGATTTAGAAACTTGCTAAGTTTCTAAATCTGACCCTATTTTATGACTTGCTGTATTTTACAAAATACTAATAATTTAAAAACATACCAATTTAATTTTTCTTCAATTATGTTCAATAGAATCAAATATTGTATTTGCTAAATTCTCTATTATTTTGACCATTTCTAAGTAAATCTTTTCATGTCTTAACATGTGGTGTAATTTACCTCTTGTAGGGTACCACTTGTATAAGTAAATAAATAAATCACAAAATAAACGGCTAAGAAAACTACCTGATAGAAAATCTTTCTGAATCTATGATGCATTTGATCTCACATCAAAAACATTACATCAAACAGTGCAAATAAATGCAACGTTTTATCTGCCTCTGCATGCATTTGGTGTGGACCTATTTCCAGGTTTCCAATAAATGCAGAAAGTTCAACCACCGATGATGCTCATCAATGATACTATATTAAATCGTTGCGTTGTCTTGAAAGCTAAATATGTGACAGAGCATTCTGATTCCACATACCTTCACGCAATTTATCGGTCTGACAATTTATTCTGACAAAAAATTCAGTTAAAAAGACTTTTCTATATAATAAAAAAATCTTGTTTCCTCCATTCATTCATTCATACATGTCATCTTCCATTTAGTTACTACACAGTGTAAGGTAATTCTAAGCGCATTATGATGTTCGTATATTCAAAATATCTTGTGTTCACTCTAGCATAACTTACCGTTGAATAATAAAGTAATATTATCAATCCTTTCTTCTTTTTACCTTTTCTATGCGTTCATAAATATATTGATAAATTCCTACATCTTATAAATCTATACTTAAATGCAAAAATGCAAATAAATGCATTTTAAATCAACTCAGATGACTTAGATGTTAAATCCCCTTGGCTTATAAAACATGCACTTTTTACGTTTTTACTCAACCACGTTACAAAGCTAAATAAAATTTCCTTCATGATTTATCAACATTCCAACCTTAACTTTCGATATTCCAATTTCCTTGCGTTGCGATAATAATATTCTTGTCAAAATCTAAACTTACTATTTGAGCTATTCACAATGTACCACAAGCATAATATAACATCCATGCTCGAGTTACCCATTGACTGACTGACATGACTTCCACTGTACTTGTACCAACTTCCCCACCACGATTTTACATTCTATTTCATTTTACTTGCTTTTTGCTGTGCTACCCAAAAGGTACTTTACTCATTCTTATCTAAAACTTACTTTTTTACTAAAAAATCTCATCTCAATTTTCTGTGAGTCTCACTAAAACCAAAACTTACCTGGCTTGTGTGTGTGTGTGACTTAATTCTATTTTCTATTCACCACCATTCTTCTCTTCATTATTATTCTTTATTTCATGAAAGTTTACCCTTCTTCTTCATTCTCAACTCATTCCTCTTTTCTTATTATTATTACTTAAACGCTTTTGATGAAAAACTTGCCTTTTTACTTCAAATCCCTTCCTTCCTGTGCTACCTATTTACTATTAGAGTTACCTGCTGTTTCTAACTTTACTATACTTGAGAATTTGTGGTGGCATGGCACTCAATTTCTTCTTTGCAAAAAAGAATGAATGGACAATGGATGAATGTTTGTGATGATGGAATTAGTTCACCAACATCATAATAAAACATCCCAGCCACCGACAAAACCAATTCTATTCAATTTACTTAACTAACTCGTTAAACTCTTTGATAAAAGGGAGACTGAAAACGTGCTTGAAAAGTTTTAACTAAAATCTTCGCACTTTGCTAATTTTGTACAAACATCAAATCTCCTTCTACTCTAAAGTCAAGTCATTCAAAAATAATAATGAGTTAAATTACTTCAGTACTTTTCTCTCAAATCTCAGGTGAAATAATAATCTCAAGTAAAACTTTGGCTAATCTTTTCCAACATCTGAAAACTAGAACTACAGGTTGAATTGAGTGAGTGGGTGGTATTATATTCCGTATATTTTTCTTAAGTTTATATCTCAAAGGATTTTAGAGAATAGGAGCTTTGTTAAGAATTGACAAAAATTTTAAATAATAATGAACTATGACCTCATCTTGATTAAGTTGTTTCGTAAGTTTTAAACTCCACTCCATGTACGTCATTCGATTGAAACTTTCTTTGACAAAAGATTTCTTTGAAAGAAAACTCCAAAGTTTGTCTACTGAGTTATTTTATGGGTCAAGTTGCCAGAACATATTTATTCAAAACTTTAAAATCTTCATACATAATACAACCATAAGAAAACAAGAACACAATTTGCATATCTACTTACAAACATCTTCTATATATCTAGTTCACAAAATTTTACAGTATAGGTCCACAAGATACAAGCTGATGTACACGTATTATAAAAAATCAGCATTCCAAACCTCGATTCACCGCTTTTGCCAAAACCTCATAAGCTAGTAATTCAGACAAATATCTTTTGGAGAAAATTCATAATACTTTACACATGAAATATTTATAAAGAGCCTTCTGACATAATATCACTTCTACTTGCTATGACTGACGGGTTGCCATCAAATGCAACTTTCACTCATTTCATTATCAAAAGCACACAATAAAAGTTATGAGATGAAATATGTGATGGAATACTCGCTCTAGTAAAATACACCGTCATATGTACACTCTGTGCTCAAGGGAAGAAGAATTTTTTTTACACAGTAGATTCTTCATGTTTGAAATTAAATATTCGGAAAAGGATCTGAATCTATGACTTGAGGTTGGGGCAGAGAAGATGGAATCTTCCAGTGTCCACCACAAGGACATGACCTCATCCATCTTTTTTCCCAGGCTCTGTATGCAGTGGATCTTCGAGGTAAAGAGGTTATCGTGCAGCAGCCGCATCTGTAAAACAAAAATTATTTGAACATTCAAAATATGACTATTTTAAAAATCTTCTCAATGAATTTTTAAATGTAAATCGAAACGAATAGATGAAACATTTATTACTAGAAATTAATTAGAAATGACTATTTATGACAATAAATTCATAAAATTTAATTCTCACGGTAAAAGGATAGAGACAGCAAAGTGAAATCAAACACCAGAAGTAATAAACGCTATCATCAAGTTATATACGTCACATCAATAAAGAGAAACATAATCCGGATCGAGCAAAACAAAATAATAAGTGTTTTCAGTGAGCAAACTACTTTTAGTAATTTGTCGAGTCAAATAAGTTAACGATATATTTTGCTTTTTGCTATCACTACATACACGGAAATATTATCATATTTAAATTAGGTGTGTATATAAGCCCTTACCTATTGCACACTTTAACACCCTCTGGATTCTTGCCTAACCACAAAAGTCTCAATCCATCCATCCAATTACCATTGTTTTCGACATTTCCCCACCACTTGACAGGATTCACTCCGTATAGGAACTGAAAATACGATAAAAACGCCATTTTATTGTAAAACAAACTTGTAAAATTGAAAACGTAACCAACACTTAAAACATTATGTTAGTTAAATATGATTCAGATAAAAACTATTTTTCCCTATGAATTAAAAATAGATGCATGGTTCGCTGAACTCAAAACTCAACAATAAATCAACATTGAAATACAATCAAAGGAAGGTGTTTGTATATTTACCTGGTGAGGACTCCCCCGTGAAAAAATTACACTTGAAGCCACTCCAAGGCTTTTACTCGGACAATATGCGTTATAATTTGGAATTTGTACTTCACTGGGTAGCAGACAGCATTCATCTTTATGACAAAAAAAACAATGAAATTAATATCCAATTCATAACAGTGTATATTTTACACCCACGCATTAATTAACTTATTAAAGCTTGCAGTACGTACAATGCAGGCTTATGCATAAATGCAATATAATTTGCAGAGCTGTTAATGACTAAGCAAGAAAGCAAAATTAGTTTAAATTTACATAACCTTTCCGTTTCCACTCGTTTCCACTCTACCTTAACTTGATGATGTGATGTGTCCCTCAAAGGACTCTGTAATAATTTCGTATTATCTGTCTGCTATGTGGATAGTGCATACTGACCATTTAATTTTCTTACTTACTACTTAATAATATTAAGTCTAAGAAAGTTCAAGCCATAAGAGACTGGTAGATAGACCCATACATAAAAATTAGAATTCTTAGAAACTCTTTACCAAAGCTAAATACAGATTTATAAAAATCACTGGAAAAAGACCCATTAATCCAGTCGGGAGTCGAGACACAATAATATTTTCCTCAATTTCACTCGACCTCATTCTCGAGAAACAGTGTCCTATGTCCCATTAGGGTTATATACTTGACGGTGACAAGTTGTACTCCTCCAACGCAAGAAACTAATAAGGTAATTAATTAATGCGTCATGATGGGGATCGGATCGGGAACTGAAGCCATCAATTCTAATCTACGACTAATTAATTTATCCTATCAATTACCTTTTACCTAGTAGAAGAACTAGTATAACCTAAAACCTATCCACTTCCCCCCAGTCTTAATCAATTAAATTCTCTTGGAAGAGTAATCTGTATCCTTTTAGTACTAAGTTCTCGTGTTAGTCATCAGTGCCCTAAGTAGTCTTTTAAAAGGGCTGTCCCACACCCCAACATCTCACACAGACCCTTATCCAACAATCCATACAGCTCATAAGGGAGGAACTCTGACCTTCCTTTTTATATAAGTAGATCACACTTTTGTATTTTCAGGTTCAGTCTCACTTGGTCTAATTCAATCATACAAGCCATAAAACCTAATCCATTGTACCATCGATCGGGCTAAACTTACAAGCAACAAGTACTCTAGAAAACATTTAGCTATCTAGATTATACACCTCTACAGCCTTTAATTAAGAAATCAATCAATTAGGCTAATTTGTTTTGTAACTTTCCCCATCAACCACATGACATGACCATCCTTACTAACCTTAAAAATACGCGACATAGTTTCCTGTTACATTACATCAACATGTAAATAAATCCTACGTGTGTGCGTACGTGATAAGAACAAAGCAAATGATAGACGCAGGTATTTATTTCTTTATTATTCTATTTGTACTTAACCCCTTTCGTCTGCAGAAATAATCTCTCTGGAAAGTCAAGTTTACAACAAAATTTCCAATTACTATTAAAAAAGTCATAAATCTCCAATCCAAGTCGTCTCACTTTGCCAAATCAGCCATAAAAATAAAAATGTATCAACCACAAAATATACATTATATCACCACAAATATTGCAATTACGTTACTCGCCACTTCAAATGCAAAATGATATAAATACTTTCCATTCAATAAAAATAAGCCTTATCACGTTTTCCTATAAAAATGACTCACACTTTATCTTAAGTTAGCATTCGAAACTCTCTTCATTCCAATTTAAATAACCGACAAGAAAAACCGCATCGCTATCTAAAGTTAATTTCTTTAAAATAAAATTCAAATATCTGCAGAACAATGGAATCTTTTGTAATCCTACACTTGAAAAGAAATCGATTACTACTCTCTTATCTCATCTTTTTATGACAAATTAGTTCGCATAATAAGGAACCATTAACTGATGTAATACACATTTTACTTGTTAAATTAACACTTTTTATTTCTTATCTAAAGAAAGATACAACAAGCTCATCATCTACACTGTTGACTGTCGTCTCCAATTCAATAAAAAATTCTTATTGCATAAAATTACACTTACTTTACTTACATGCGAAAAGGCACTTTATACTTTGCATTTGTATTATGACAAATCTGCAAGGAACAACTTTAATGATCCAATATTTAATGATAATGATCCTGATGGTGATACTGGCAATTGACAATGTTGAATGTGATACCCATCAAGCTCGTGAGAGCATTCAACCTCAACCAGAAAATAAAAGTTATGATTGTCTATCAATACTTTAGATAATAAAATTCTACTTTAAAGCTCTCGGTATTTGTATTAGCTTCAGCAAATAAGATTCAAAATACCATTTGAATAAGAAGCATAAAAATATTGAACGATTCACTTTAGTTTCATCCATCTCACATAACAAGAGAACAAAATAATCAGCACATTGTTAACAGACATAAAAGAACCAACTTTGCTAATTTAACGTTTTAACTCGCTGCAATTTGATACGGTATAAGACGTGAGTGACAAAATCTACAATAACATTTTGCTAACTCTTTTCCTTCATTCCATCTGCCAATATAAGTTTTCATAAAATATACCTTCTAAACGCTTTCAAACTATTTAGCTAAAAATAAATATTCCTGTCATGAATATGACTCAAATAATAAAATATTACAGGATTTTTAGGGTTAACTATAAACATTATTCGATATTCAAATAAATATTATTACCAGATCCCTTCTAATAAAACGAATTATTTTACAAACTTATTGAATAGGATAGTTCAAACAATTCACTGCATATATTTAACAAAATAACACTTCCTATATCTGTTTGGAAATGGAAATGGCAAGAACTGGCCGGATGTATTAAAAACTAAAAACAAATATCAATGACATTAGTGACATTAGACATTACATTGAAAATTTCGTTTAAAAAAGTCAAAACAACATGCATGCATATAATATGACCTCATCAGATCCTAAGTTTTCCCCCGAATAATGACATGGGTACTATAAAAACGATTTACTCTATATACGAAGTTTATAGGTTAAAAATTTTGAAAACAAAGTTTCTTAAAGTCCATTTAAACAGCAGAATCCATTCGTGGGCTAAGACCAGGAGCAGATGGTTCGGGTTGGTGTAAATCTCTTCTAGGCAAAGTTGCTTGATTATCCCCACTGTTCACACTGGTTCCAGAAGAATGTCTTCTAAAATGTTGACGATGATCATCCATATGACCGTTTTCATATGTTTGAGATACGTCTTCCATATCTATATCATCAAGATTAAGACTGCAAACTCTCTGACGTATGGGTTCCTGAGCATCTTCAGCTCTGTTAAAATCATCCATTGGAAAGGAACCTTCATCTAAAGAAGGAGAAGGACGGCTCAATGGTGGGTTCAAATTTGGATCAAAGGGTGCATTGGTAGGAGTTTGTGGACGTCCAATCGTGGGGTCCAAATTATAATCAGAGGATGTGTTGGATTGGTGGGCCTGTTGACTTCTAAACGGTGGGTCCAAATTATCATAGGACGTGTTGGATGGGGTCTGTTGATGTCTAAATTGTGAGTTCAAGTTAGGACCAAAGACTGAATTAGATGGGGTCTGTGGAGGTCTATACGATGATGGGTCCATATTTTGATCAGAGTATACATTGGGTGGTGCATGTGGACGTCCACAGTGTGAGTTCAAGTTAGAATTAACGGGCACATTAGGTGTGGCTTGTGGAGGCCTGACCTGCGAGTTCAGATCATGATCAGAGGATGCATTCGATTGGGTTTGGTGAATATTGTTTTCTGAAGATGACACATTGTGATGTTGAGGAGGTTCTTGGTGATGAATATTAAATCCAACAAAGGCGGATCCTCGTACAGGTTTTTCATTTAATCTTTCATAATTTGAACCATTAGATTTAAT
Organism: Isotoma caerulea; assembly: GCA_034696405.1. NCBI lineage: Eukaryota > Metazoa > Arthropoda > Collembola > Entomobryomorpha > Isotomidae > Isotoma > Isotoma caerulea. The sequence goes on from JAQFZZ010001387.1 coordinate 8,592, forward strand.
ATGACCTTCGTCTGTAGTTGTTGTTCCAGATTCACCACTGAAAGAATCTTTGGAGTCAGTTATATCCGGATAAAGTCCCTGTTTTTCTCCTTTTCTCTTTTCCAGTAATTCCAATTCTTTATGCCGGGCTTTACTCTTTTTGCGAAAATCTCGATAAAGTCCAACCCCCACAATGATAAATATTAGGATGCCGATGGCTACCCCAATATAAAGCCCAATGTATGCTGCTTCATTTTTCACAGGGGGTTTCTGCTGCTGTAGTGGATTTAATCCATTCAAGAATGCTTCATCTGTTTGCAACAATGCAACATTTCAAGTTTTTACTTTAATTTAGCAAATTCCAACGCTTATAATTATTTAAATATTTTCAACATTTTTGAAAAATAAAAATCTAAGAAATACTTTTTTTCTTAAACACAAAACATTATATTTTTAAAAAAATTTTGAATCCTCTATATTATAAAAGGAATTCATAAAAATGCTACTCTTTAATTTCTAATAATCCTGTAAAAATCAACAAAATGTTGAGCATTAATAATCTGCATGATATACGAATTTTACAAATTCATTTACAATCTTTTGTAAAAAGTATTTTCCCACGATATAACTCAATTAAACTAAAATCCATTCTTCCTATTTTTGAAAAGGAAAATTCGAAAGGATGGAAATTTCGAAAAAATATCATTTCCATTCTTCCTACTTTGATTTTTCTCTGCTGGATTAAAAAATACTTACGAGGTTTTCCACGATGATTTATATTGTAGTGGGCCCTACGAGCTCTTTCAGTTTCAGACAACAGAGAACCACTTCCTTTCTGGGAAGATTGTGAGCTTCCCATTTTCGAAAAACGTCGATGTTTTTTTAAACTATAAAAACAACGAAGATCAAAGAAACTCACTGTCACAATTCAGACTGACTCTATGCAACTCCTGCCTTGAAAGATAACTTTAAACTGTTTAGGGTTAGTGTCGAGGGTCTAGGCCCAACAAACACATGTATATGAATGGAATCACACGACACTTTTTCAATGATGCATATAATGAATTACTATATGAAATTATTAACTGCACTCATCAACACTGGAACACTTTTTACAAACCATTATACCCTTTGCTCCATCCCCATTCATATCTACACATTATCCATCTACTTCTACAGTTTCATCAATCTCAACAATATTATACGAAGTTTAACTAGTATCCAGAGTACAGAATAACTTATAATATTTTCATGGATGCTTAAACTCACAAAACACGAACCTTCTTATCTCCTTTTCGGCTTGAAGAGAGTTATTTTACTTCTACCCTGTCTCAAGGTTTGGAAAAAGGTTCAGAAGAATTTACCTAGAAAACTGCCTTCGATTTTAAGTGTCGGATTGAAATCTTTTCATCTTTCACACACACCTTCGAATCAACCCTCAAGTCCCAAATCAAATAGGCAACAGGTAGAAGGTAGACATGACACGAGTCAATACTAAAGTAAAAAAACTTTGCTCATAGTTATCTAACTCAAACAATAAAATACTTGTCGATATAGAGAAATATAGATACTGCAAGCACGTTTTCTCATTTCATATCGATTCTTTTTAATACAGCATACAATGGATAGAATGGTGACTGGATGAATTTTTCCATCAATTTTAACCTTTAGTACAGCAACTTTAATCTTTAGTACTTTACTTACTAATCTTACTTATGTACTTTTTAATCTTTAGTATAAAGCAACTTTACAGTGAGGAATATTTATAAATGAAATCCACCTGCAACAATTTTAGCTCTAATCTAACAATAGTACAAATCTTTGATTTTCGGATCATATTACTACAAAGAAAGTAGCCGAGGCAATGAATAAATTTCGCATTTTAATCAACCCAGTTTAGCAAATTAATATTCTTAAAAAGCCGACAATATCGACAAATATATGCCCATTCTACATCAACTTACCCGTATGACTTGGATACATTACATAATTTAGAACCGCAATTGTTTTCAATACAGTCATTACTGTGATTTTATGACACTAAAAAGAATCAACCTGATATACTTTAGCTTTGCATTTTGCGGCAACCTTATGGAAAAAACACTTTTCATTCATAACTTGTAATCTTAATAAATATTGACTTCCCCTAAAATATCCAAAACAATTTCTGATACTCAAGTTAAGGCACCTCTCACTAAATTCTCTAAACCGACAACCATTCCTAATTTTAAAACGATTTCGTACTGTATAGAAAGATAGTTTTTCTAGAGTTTGAATCAACCCTAATAAACAGTAGTAGTTCACAGCTTGACTTGATAATAAATTTAGATAAGCACAGGGATAAAACATTCTTTTCCAATTTTTATACAAAAAAAAACGCGTATTTGATTTAAAAAAGAGTATCGAGGTAAAATAACATATACGCAATAATAATTCATGTGATGAACAAATGTTAGAGTATATTATTTTAGATATACCCACCCTTAACCTGACTCAATAAAACATTTATCACACCCTTAAACCCCATAGATAAGGCTTTGGTTCACTCGCAAATTAATATGTTAACAGTTTATAAAAAATTATTAATAGCAAAAAATACCAGATGCATAAAACAGTTTGTAAATATCAATGACATAAACGATAAAACTACAAACCTTTTAAAACAAAACAAACAGCATGAACAACATTACTATTAGATAACCATTTAAAAAGATAAAATATTCCATTTGATTAAAAATTCCCTATCATTTCATATAGAAAAAGAAAAAAGTAAAGATAGTCAAGAAGTTTATGATGCAGTAATATACAAGCCAA
>JAQFZZ010001388.1:0-11382 GCA_034696405.1 Isotoma caerulea
GGTAGAGTCTAACTAACACTTCAGAGACTCGAGGTCAATTCTTGCTGGCTGAATGGCTTTGAAAAGAATGGACGTGAGATAAAAGTAAACTGAGAGACCAAGTGGATTTTCTTTAGTTGGATTGTTCCTGTGTCAACTTTCTGAAAAAAAGGCTAAAATACAGACAAGAAGTTTGATATTGGTTTTGTTAGTGGTTGGTGAGGAAAGTTGTTGTTTGGATTGTGAAAGTTCAAGTATTCGGCTTCCCCGAACAAGCTCTTTTGTTTTCTGGCAAAATAAACTGATTTAGTTTAAAACACTTAAATCCAATGTAAGTAAGTAGCAATTGTGAGTTAAAGCGTTAATTGGTATGGTATTATTAATAATAATGTGATGATTATTAATCCCACAGGGGCTGGAGATGACGGAATGGGAGGCACAAGGGATGGAGAGACTGGAGGGATGGATCCACCTAATAAAGTTCCAGTTCTACCCGTTTCAATTCTGAATCAATTCGATCCTCCAGTAGATTCGGGTTTTAAGAAAATTCTCTGGCGAATCTCTCTGCCTCTTATCTATCTATTTTATTACACCGTGCCCGATTGTCGGCTCGAAACCTGGAAGGCTTGGTATGTTTTCACCTTTACCATGTCCATGATCTGGATTGCCCTTTTCTCCTACGTCATGGTCTGGATGATCACTGTCGTTGGTAAGATTCCATTTAGTTATCGTATACTTTCTACTCTGAACAAAACACTTTTCTACTGCGGAGTATCTTTTTCCGTTTTTCGTCAAATAAAACACTCTGTGATGCCATAAAACAATTAGAAAATTAGCAAAGCTATCCGCGTTTCTCTTCAAGATTTCTCCTGCAGCTTGTGACAATTCTCTGTAGTATTTTGTTGTAAGTAAAGTAACCGTGCCTGGGAATATATAATTACTTTTTATCGTACAACTGCTCAAGAAGAAAGGAGCTTAGAGTCACATTTAGTTTACCACTTCAAAACAAAACGTCTTCTAATGATTATTCACTAGGATGATTTAATTTTTAAAAGAATTCCCATTGTAGACTATAGAGCGTGATATGCCAGTTTGTAATTCGAAGACGTGAAAGCTTAACAAAGTTGGCAAATTTCTTAAGAAAAATTTGAATGCATCAATGTGAAATAAGTTTCTAAAATAAAAACCAGGATTGCAAGTTTTAAAAATTTCCAATCACATTTCAAATTGTGAATTACAACTTAATTTCTATCCTCTAAAAACGAAACAGAACTTAAAAAATATACAGAATCATGCATGACATTAAAGTGATCCGTTTAATCCATTTCAAAGGGATTATTGAACCTATCTTAATAAGATTCCAGCCACCCCTATAACATACTTTGCTTTTAGTAAAGTCAACAATCAATTTCAAATTTGAATACTAATATTTTGTAGCTCCTTCAGTTTTCTACTTAACATAATTGATTCGTTTCATAATAAGATAATGTTATCTTTCTAAATGTGTGGTAAAAGTTAGGAAGGAATGGGAGGGATCCATTTTTGCTCAGACGATGATGATAAAAAGATGAGCTGTCTTTGAAAATGACACATCATCGTATCCGCATCAGCATTTAAGTATTCAACTTCCAAGGCTATTTCTTCTTAATAACTCAACACTTGAATCTTCTTTGTTCGATAAATATCCTTTCACGCAAGAAGTGCTCCAATATAATACGACGAGAGTAAAATTAGGCTAGGGATATTATAGTGAGTCTAGTATTTTGAATGTATCTAGGCACTTGTAGAAAAGAAAAGCAAGTGTATTAACTGAAGTAAGTAGGCGGTGAAGTTTACTTTGTTGGAAGAAGCTCTAGAAAATTATTTGCAGTTTGTGACAAAAGCCTATGGGACAGAGATTCAAGCTGATCTTGATAAAAGTTGAGTTGCGTTGAGATAATATGAAAAAGACCTTTTGATGATTACTCTTTATATGGAAGGATATAGATGATGGTAGAACTTCTTTTCCTATTCTATTCTGCTTTTTTGGATGACATGGTTATAAATGGGAACCCCCACTGCTTGCTGCTCTCAATTCTATCCACAGCTTTCTTTATTTTGCTCTTCTCTCCTCTATTACTCTACCATAGGCTCAATGCTAACCCAAATGCAGAATCATGTACGACAGAGTAGAAAGATGAAAAGGAAGACTTATTAGGAGTTTAATTTTGTCAAAAAGAAACTTTCCCTTGAGAATCCCAACTTTATATAAAGTTTAGTTTATCGATAAAGATAACAAATTGGGTGTATTTACATGGCATGAAAATATTCTTGCCTGAATTTGTCTTTTTATAGGTTTCAATTATTCATGCAGTATATGATTTTGATGACTTGAGGCTTTTCTAAAATAAATCCGATTGTAATATTTTCCTTTGCAAGGAATCTAACTTGAGATTCCACACAGACAAAAAAAGATTGATAAATTATTCATTATTAGAAAGGGTTGGGAAAGAAAGTAAACACGTTGTTTAACATGAATCTTTTATTTAACTAATTGAGTGGTTAAATTCGTTCTTGAATATTTAAAAGAGAAAATTATTAACAGGCTTCACCCTCGGAGTTCCTGACACAGTGATGGGTCTTACGTTTGTAGCAGCCGGAGTTAGTGTTCCGGATGCACTTTCCTCACTCGCTGTAATGAAGGAAGGTAAACTTTGAACTTATGAGGGAAAATACGCGTCTTATTTTCTACTAACTGTAAATATTATTGAATCCTGATTAATTTCCATTTTCCAAGGTTTTGGTGACATGGCCGTATCAAACGCAGTAGGCTCAAACGTCTTTGACATTCTTGTCTGCCTAGGACTCCCATGGTTTCTTTCATCTGTAGTTATCCATCCAGGTGTTTCTGTAAAAGTTATAAGCAAAGGTGAGACATTCTTCTTGTAAAATAATGTAAAATATCACCCTCAACTTATTTCCTCTTTCTGTATTAATGTATTCTACATCTACTGACCTATGTGAGTGTTAAGCCCTTTTTTAATTATTTTTTTATACTAAAATAAATAGGACTGATATATTCAACTCTATCACTCCTCTCCACCGTGGCTTTCCTTCTTCTCGCAACTCACTTAAATGGCTGGCAATTGAATAAAAAATACGGAGTGCTTCTAATGCTCTGGTATCTTTTCTTCATGATCTTGGCCAGCTTGTATGAGCTAAATGTCTTCGGAGAGTTCAATCCACCTGAATGCAACAGCAAATATTAAAACTATTAAAACGTACTACTACTAATAATAAAAACCAAAATTATAAAACTGATCACTACCAATTACATTTGACTTCGATGAGCTAAAAACTAAACTGAACTTTAAACTCTTACTCTCTATACATTATTATTATTAACCTAATACATTAATACCAAAAAATCAATTATTAGTCCAATACTTATTACCGTTGTAACTAACCGTCACGGATTTAAATTCCTATTTTCCAAAAACATTACCTTACTTACACAACATATATTTATTTTCCCATTTGATGGGAGAGAAGAGATGAAAAAAAACAATTTACCTTATCATCAATGAATATACTATCTACTGCTACTATTCTAAAAAAAATAATAATTATGACTTAAAGAAAACACTATAACTAACAACTTTCATTCGTTCCTTATAAACATAAAACACGTAATGAATTATTATGATGTAAAAATTAAGAAAATGAAAGATGACGTATTATGAAAATCTAGTAAATTTTATGTATATTATATTAATAATGTTATATTATGATTATTATTATGAATACAAAACTAGTTGAGGTGACCGGAAAGCACCGATTCATGTTACCATTTTGAAATTCTTCAAAGGATTACTTCACTAGAAAGTCTTAATGGCTCCACGTGGTAATGATAATCCACTTTTAATCATAATTGTCTACTACTTTATTCAATCTAGTTTAGATAATTTTAAGGAAATTTTTAGCATCAAAAGTTTCTCATCTAGCTAATCCACTCGTGAGCTAGATGATTCAATCCAGCTCTCTGCTGATTTACTTTAATACCAACATTATTAACTGGAGGTAATGAATTCTTTTAGTAAGCAGCATGTACAATGTTAATGATAAGTGTACTATTTATTTAATTGTAATAACTGTACGAAGAAACAACAAACAACCTCGAGTCAATTTCCGAATGCCTACTCCTACTACTACTAATACATATACTGGTTAAAAGTATATTATAAGTACATTTAGGGTTAAAAGGTATGTACATTGTATCGCGTGTTTGTACATTAGGTAGATTGAGGTGTAAAAATTAAAAGTAACTATACATTGATAAGGTATTCTATTAACCATGGATAATTTACAGTTAAGATCTTTATTCGTCAGTTAGTATAAAATTAGTTTTGATGTGTGTCATGTGTCATATTAAGGTTGGTATGAGTCTATCTGAAGTGAATTTGATGCATCTGCACTCGTAAAAATTAAATTAGTAAAAAGCAAACGTGTCTTTCATTATAAAAAAGTCACAGTCTAATGCCCGGCACTGGATTGGACTGTGACTGGGGCAAGATCAAAGGACAAATTGAAGTTTTACTTCAGAAAGAATTACTTAAAATAAGAAACAAAGGGTTCTTGTCGGCTCCCTTTGCTTCTTTGTGACAAATTTAAAAAAATAAATTTGACCTTTGACCTTCGAAGAGTCCTTTGAAGACGTTGTGAACTTATCATTAGTTTGAAAATAAAATTCCTCGAATCCTCATCATTTGATTAAATATACTATGCTGCACTCACCCACCCACTCTTTAGTTCTGGATTGTTAAACAACGCTATAGCTTTTCATATTGCTTTCTGTGTACTTGTGGGCTTATTTTCTTTTGCTGTATATTTCGAACTTTACAAAGGATTTAAAATCATTATTTTTTTCCATTCACCAAGAAAAGACTCAGCTCCCCTGAAAGAGCAAACCTGTTTTATGTACAAAAAGAATCTCTTAGGAACGTTATCACTCTGGGAAAAGTCGGCAATTTCCAGACTGACTACAAACCTACCTATTTTAAATTATAATGCCAATTTAATAGGCTTACTCTTCGAGAGCTGATCTGAGAGTTTCACTGTTCAAAAGCTCTATAAGTTGTACATTTTACAGTATACATATTGTTATATATGTAAATAATTATCATATGCAAAATAGTTTATACTTTTAGAATTTTTCATTCACATTTACTGCTTATTTGCATCTTCATTCTTATTATTATATTAGGCCGAGAGTTTAATCTCTTAAAGATTTCAAGAGAAATATAATACAGACTTGAATACCGAACCGAGTTAAGTATTTTATGCAATCGATCTGTAAGTACTTAAATGCAGCTGAAATTACTAATAGGCACTTGTACTCGAAACCTCTGCAAAATAATTCAAAAATAATTACCTAGTTAGATCTCCAGAGTTGAAATCTCTTTGCGATCAATCTATTTTAATTTCAAGAACAATTTATACGCATTGAGCTCTTACGCCAAGTTCTTTTTAAAGGTATTAATCGTACTAACGTAAATCATTTATCATTATGTATTTATTTCATAAAAAATTTAGCAAGTATTATTTTATTTTAATTATCATTTTTGTACCCATCAGACGCTACCTTGCTCTTTCCATGTATGATAAATAATCAATAGTATAGTTATAGTACTAATTTTTATTTATTTTCTCAATCATTACTTCACTACACTAATATTAGCCATTATTATTTTGAAATAAAAAATCCGAAAATTCTCAAGGAAGTTCTTCCAATCGGCCGTGGACGGACATCCTTTTGAGAAGGGATTACACATAATCAGCAGTAGAAAGATCTCAAAGAAATTATTGTGTGAAAGGAAAGACTAAGTTTTTGTAAATAATTTATTTTTACTTAGACTTAATGAAGAGCAACCTGCCTGCATGTACTCAAATCGGTACAAAACTCTCAGCTTTTTTAAACTTTAAGTTATGTAAATGAAGCTCGTCACAATTTAAATAATAATTTGCTATCTGCTTAAAATAAATCAGCTATGCAAAAAATGCAAAAACCAGCAAAAACGTAATATTTATATAATTTACACTTTTCACCAACGATGCTTATTTTTTGTAATGTATCTTATCTGTCAAATCCTGACTTCAGGATTTGTATCATATTGACTTGACTTAATTAATTAAATATCTCAGAAGTTTTTCTGATTTCAAAGGAAGAGAGGAAATATACTGAACATCTATTTAGTAACACATTTTTGTAAAATTACCCGACAATAATTATTAATGAATTCAAAGATTATTGTAAATTAATGTTTGTGCAGGTATAGTTAAGTTAGAAATTGAATAATAATTATAAGATCATCTAGGTATAAAAAGAGTATTATCTATACTGATAAGAAGCCTCTCATCCAGATTTTGCCAAGTTGTTGAGATATTTCGACTAAAACCTATGTGACTATTCTACTTCAATTGTATCATAAGTGATTCTAAGGTGTATATTACTTACAGTAAAATTCATTAAGTCATTGCAACTCCATTATGTATATATTTATTATAGTATAATATTCTAAAATGGTAAGAACTTCGACACAAAATGTTGATCCACCATTCACGAGGAGGAAAAGGTGCAGTGTGATTTCGTTGTATATAAAACAAATCCAACAGGATACGAATAACTAATTGAAGCATTTATTATGAATTAGCTTGAAGTAGGTAATAATTTCTACATTATTTTTCAATTGCAATTCTTGTTTTGAGTTAAAGAAAAAAAGTTCGCAGAAAATTTCTGAAAATCTTTGTCTTAGTTTAAAAATCAAGCGATTTCGTAAAAGCTTAATTGAGTATATTTTTATAAAAACGTTAGAATCGTTTAAAATCTTTCACAAATGTATATGTGCACAAAATTCATGTTAAACGATTGATTAAGACTTATCCACGTATAAAGTATAATTTTATTGTTGGTAAATTAAAATTTGATTTATTTATGGTATTCTACGGATTTGCATAAATGTATGTATAGCGAAATAAGGTAAATACAAATGTAGAATGTAGAGAAACTAGATTTTTCACTTCGCTAGTTGTAAACTAAAATAGTGTAAATTAGGATGCGATTGTGAAATAAATTTACATTAAGTAGAAATTAGGGATAGGTTGTAAACTCAATAGTTATTAGTCGGTGATTAGTGTGGAGAGCCAAGACATTAGTTCTTAGGCATCCCATTACATCGTACAATTCTGGTTGCATAAGTCCAATTTGAACAAAATGAAAGAAAACTGTCGTCTATTATATTGTGATTGTTATTAATTGTAAAAAGGTGTAATATCACTTCTACTGTATGATCACATGTTAATTATTCGTATTATAATTACTGTGTCTCTGTTGTTGTGTCACACCTTAATGCTAATATGAATTCTGTTGTTGTAGCCTATTTTTTGTAAAAACCTTATTCTTGCATCGTTTTTACAAAGATTTACATAATTTTTACAAATTATATTAATTAAAAATGTGATTGAGTATTCTAAGATCAATATGAAAGATTTTCCTGTCACAAATATCTCTCTCTATCTCTCACTGTCCTGTATGTAGTAGTCCTCTTTCATATATTCATTATTCGTGTCTTTGTAATTAAGTAGAAAATTAATATATTACTCATAGACTTTGTCTTTACAGTCAAATCAGAATTTACAAAGTTTTCAATCAAACGTTACCAAATTGCACTCATGATCAGTCAGAGTTCCACCACCATTTTAAATATTATTATTTTTTAAATCTAATCTTTATAAAGTCGTTGAAGCAGAGAAATAAGATAATTAATTTATTTACATTATTGAGTTAAATCAAAACTTAATGTTGGTGTTCCATTGCGTTCCAGTACCAAGAGAGTTCTTGAGGGTTTGTGAAAAGGCCGTTTCCGCTAAAAGGATGTAACTAAACTTTAAAAAGTAGATAATTCATTTTAATGAAAATGATCTTGCATCAAGTCTACCATGCAGCGTATATAAATAGTTGTATTCGCCGGTAACGGTCTATATAATTACAATCAGAAAGAAAGCAGAACTCTCTCAGATCGACATAGTGTCCATATATTGTACATAGCATGTAAAAACAAATACCAAAAATCGTGTGAAATAAATTTAAGATGAAAATAAATGTTATTTAAATGTATAATGATAGAATATTAAATGTTCACAATTATTGAGTCATTGATGGTCTCACTATCAATTTAATAATTGAAATATTTGTCGTTTTACGATATGATACTTATTATATATTCATATTCATATAATTGTAACATACACCTTATTAAATGAATTTATTACATTGCAGTGCATCTATTTGTAATAATTATTAAATATCTATGTAAAAATCCATAGGTAGTTTTTAGTTCAATTGAGTGATTATTGTTGATACACTATATAAGGTTTTGATGTTAATATGTATACACTAATTGGTATTAAGCACTAAGTTAATTGCAAGATGCATGAGAATATGCGACTCATGGACTAATGACAATAATCAAGAGTAAATTAGACCGTCTGTCTGTCTGTCTATTCATGTTTATAGTCCCTCTGTACATATTGAAAAATAATTATTACCTACCTAACTAATATTAATTATGACTTGGGTATTGATACGATATTATTTAATGTATTGTGTATAAATACGACGATATTTGTTTGCGTGATATATTTAAGTCAGAAATTTATTTATCAAAGAGAATAAGAAGGAGATAATTTAAGGATGATACAGAGAAAGCTTTGCTTGAGTAGTTTGTCGGGATGTGATTGAAATTCGAAATGTGTAACTTATGACAAATCATAGGCAACTTATTGAGAATAGGAAATATTGGATGAATTTTATGGGTGTTTCAATTCAATCAACCAAAATACCACTAACCTGCAATTATCGATCAATTGGATGAAATTTAACTTAAGTCGAGAGCTGATAAAACATAACCTTCCAAATTACTTACAGTTGCAACTTTTGATCTATGGAAAAAGTTTTAAAATCAATAATTGAATGTGTCCTAAGTTTTATGCTATTTGTAATAGTGTGTAATACAACAATACATTATTGTCAACCTAATCAGAGTGTTTAGCATTAGAAACCTTATTGATATGAATTATAAATGCTAGTGCAGAAATCAAAGAGTACTTAAAAATACAGGCTATTTCTTGTATGTGCTACATTATATGCTATGCTATCTCCTTCCTACACTACAATGTTCTTTAAATGAATGCAGAATTGAAAATCTTAAAAGAATTTTCCCGACAATACAAAAAGAAACATTGAAGGACCTGTTGCAACTTGTGACAATTAATAAAGATTTACAACATTGGTATTGCATGCGATTTCCGGTTTTGCTTTGGAAAATAAACTTACAAAAGAGTCCAAGACTCTGATATTGTTATTATTATTATTGCCTCTTGATCACGATTTGTTTCTGCTAGAGATGAAAATCTATACCAAATCAAGTATTAGATTCTTCTATACGTACGATAATGATAAGGACGATGACAATATTGAAGACATTAATAGTCAAATTTGACAAGCCATATGTATACAAATACCAGAAATAAATGTATTTCAAAATACACAAATATTTTAATTTGAAACATTGGAAAAAAGCTAAACTTCATTATGTTACAATGAGGGAAATCGATAATAACTCTTTTAAAAGAAGAAACGTAATTTACCAAGGGATCCAAATGGGACAATTAGAGGTTTTCGCTTCTATTATTCTCGCTGACAATAAATTGTTGCCATTTTATAATTACATTATTATCATTGCTGGTAATTAACCTATCTAATTAAAAGAGAAAAACTGTAGAACTATAGACATTTCTTAAGACGTGCATTTTTAAACACATGCTGAATCTGTAGTATCTATAACTTCACCTAAAACAATTAAGTATTTCATTTGCGACTGCACACATACCATTTATCTTTGCTTCAGCTTGAATTTATTTGAACAAATAATGCCACTATTGCCACTGCTATTTTAGAATAAATTACAAATGCACGGTCCATTCACGAAACAGCACCCAAAAATTTATCTACCAAATCAAGAAGCACATATAGGAGGTATATTTACCTAATTCGATTGCACACACAATATAAAAATGTCATTAAATTTCTAAGATGAAATTTGTAGGAGAGCGTAGTATATGTTGAAAAATTAGTCCTAAGTAGGAAATGTTAACTGCACTTATTAGGGATGTACACTCACCTCATGCATGCATGAATCTGCAATTTTAAAATTAATGCACAAAATAATAGCTAAGAAAACTTCACAATTATCCAGAGTAGCTGTTGAAATGTTGCATGTTAAAAACTCTTTAAGCGATTACAAATATTGCTAACCACTACAACTTAATAAAATCATTGATGAAATGAATCAAATTATCGTGAGAATTCAGAAACCTTATGTATGTATATTTATTGGTAAATTAAAACAATTTGAAGTTACATTAAATTTTTTTTTGTTGTGGGTTAAAAAAAGTATATAAGTAGTGATGAAATAAATTAATGAGTGTGTATCATCCATTATCCTTGTTAAATACGATATTATCGCTAATAAATTATAATAATTATGGAATAGTATGTATGCATATAGTTGGTTGAATTAAAAAATTGAAATGATGATGTACACTATCTATCAATCAGTGGTGATGATATTAGTCTCTGAAATTAGCGATTGTAGCTAACCAAAATAATCTCGATGATATTGAATAAACTAAAGTGTAATTGTTTAAAAACTATACTTTCACTTCTATAGTCATTCATTGCATACTTTGCATTATGATTCAGTGATTCATGCCATGTTCCTGAAGTTAATAACACATCAAAAGTTTTTAATAATTATGAAGCTCTTTTAAAATATAATGCATTTTATCTTGGATTTACGAAGTACTAGGTTTGCAATATAAATTTAAATTGGAAGTTTCCATCTTTGTCCTATCATTGGAAAAAAGTTTATGAATTCTGACGGATGCAATTTTAGTTTAGTATGGAGAAGTAAAAGCTTTTATGATTTAACGAAAGTTCCTTCAAGATATAGCTGTGCAAAAAATTAACACAAAAACCATAAATGTTTGAATTCACCAGAGTTGGATAAATAACAGACAACACAATAACATAAAAAACAAAATTATACGACTTTAACTATTTTTACTCTACGTAAATCGCACGACTAAACTAAGACTGACTATAACAACAAGACGCTTCGGGCTTCTCAATCCAACCAGAAACTAAACGAACTAACAACTTACAACTATCCACAGAAAAAACGGAGAAAAGCAGTTTAGAAGTAAAAAGTAAAAATAACAACAGTAACAAGAGTAAGTTAATTGTTAATGATCAACAAATAATGATAATTACTTATTACTAGCTAGAAATTTAATAACAGGATCACT
>JAQFZZ010001389.1:0-11379 GCA_034696405.1 Isotoma caerulea
ATTAGATAAGAATAGATATTATATGGATATAAGATAATATATTTATTACACAAGGCAAAGAACCACGTCCTGTTGGTAGTAATAAATAGTATTTGAATTCGGATAAATTCATTTAAAGTTTTAGAGCTTGAATTCAATGTGGCATAATTACAAAGTTAATTTAATTTAAACCCCTAGACAAGAAAGATGGATAAAATTTCCAAGCATTTAACTAATTTTGAATGATTGATGTAAATGTAACAAAACTGAGATGACTTAACAGATCCAAAACTTGAGGTTTTAAGCAGAGAATAAGTAATATATATAAAATCGTGCCCTCAAAACAAAGTCCCCCGGAACCACAAAAATCGTACTTTTCTGGGGGCTTGTCGCTTCTAGTTTATATATATGTAATTACTTATTCTCTGGTTTTGAGGATGATTCAATAAGAGGTTGAAATTGAAATCAGGTCACTGCGAAGCGTCTTAAAAATATTTCGTGGATAGTTTTGGATTATATTGGTACTTAATTATGAATTAATTAACAAGTTTTTAATATATATGGTCTACGTATTTTGAAAGATGATCTTTAGTATTTAACTCACCTAATAAGCAAAAGTTGAAAGTATTAAATATTGAAAATGTTAAATTAAACCCTCAATTAAAAAAAGTAGAATTAAAAACGAGTTTTTCATTGATTTTTTTTATTTAGATTTGATAGCCTACAGTAGAAATTGAAAATTTTATTCGCACAATAATATTGCAACAAAATTCATTTAAAAAGAATAATTTAAAATCTAGCAAAGTAATATAGTAACAAGTAGTTTTAATTATGAAAAGTCTGGAGTCAAAATCTCGAAAAATAAGCAGGCTGACATTTAAGGGTCTTCTGGCCCCAGGTAAGGGTCTGCTTGACTGCTTGAATCGAAACTATTTAGACAAAATGCTAAAAAATGATTATTATATCATTTAGATTTACATGAATCACGCCAATTTCAAATTTACACTATGAAGATAACATATCTCAAAGAAAGATAATAAGACTAGGTTGCTACCAAGTCTTACTTATTATCTTGATCTCAAAGTGTCCAAAGGCCTTCAAAAGTACCGTTTGAAGAAAAAAAACCTGCCAGAAAGTTCAAAAAATTATTGAAAAACTATGGAGATTTTAATTTTTTTCGCTCTATCACGACGAAAAAAGGGGGTAGCTTTTCGCGTCGCCTATGTGCGAAAAGAATGGATTTTCGTGACGGAAACTGAAAAAAAATTTCGCTCTCATTTCGTTATGACGAGGATACCAAAAAACGAAAAGTATGCGAAAATTTCGCTCATGTCGATTTCGCATGCGAAAACGTCACCAGGATACTGGCCTTTATGCATGAAAATAGTTATGAAAATATGACTTTGGCGCCATTCCCATAAGATAAACATTGCGATAAGATTTTTATCGTACTAAAAAAATTGTCAAGGGAATTTGAATTTGACTTAAACTTTTTGAATAAAGAGAGGCGTGATAATTTCTAATGAAATCTTATTGCCAGTGATTAGGACTGGATATAAATTTTTACTGATCATAAAAATGGAGGTGGAATTGAAAGAAAACACTTTTGGATCATTCTTCAATGTTCATTTAAAATTAAGTTACCAAAATCTTCTTTCCTAATACATAATCATTAATTGCATAAATACATGGAAAATTCCTTCCCTGGATCTGCTTCAAGAAAAATGCTTTAATAAGTTGCAATAAAATTATTTTTGATTTATGGCTGATTTTCGAAAATTGAACACTATTTTATATAATGTAATATGAAGAATTTAGTAACTCAATTATGTTCAATTCAAAAAATACCTGAGGTGATGCAAATTTAGGTATTACAACCCTAATTTATTTTGTATTTTTCATCGCACCTTCATTTCTTCACCTAAGATTCGACGGTTTTTTCGTCCAGTTTTTTAATCATAAGGAAATAATTGTAAGGTATACGGAAATGGTGTATTGAAACTTGTACAAAGGAAGGAAAGACGGGTCTAAAACTAAAAGTAATTAATTAGTTGAGTTAGTAATATGCATGGGGGTAAGTGTAGAATCTACACCAACCAATCTTTTAATTCATCTACACTGTAGATGAATAAAAAGATTGATGTCAAAGTGTTAAAGTGCAATAAGAGGATAAGCAACTACTCTTGTTTTCTCATAATCTTAACAAGTTGTACACTGGGTTAATTCGCTACTCAGACCCAAATGTAATGAATTACTTATTTTAATTAAATGGTGAACAAAACATATTGACAATGGGCACAGCAGCAGCTTAATGAATTAATTGTCAACCAGTTGACTAGAAGGTTTATTAGCCGGACGATTATGACGGACATTGTAATCAACAATTTTAAAATACAACATTCAAAATCAAATAAATAAAAAATAAGATGTCTTTGAGTTTCTCTTATGTTAAGTACGAGTTGTTTAAATGCAGGAATTTGTGACACCTTTTTTCAGCTGTAAATTTTGTCCAATTTTAAATGAGATACTATATTTTTTGCTGTAAAGTTGCTGGGTAAGAATAAAATCCGATCCAATAAAATCATATCGGATCGACTCTCATTCCAACCTAAAAGGATGTCAATCTTTCGGATCAGATCGGACTTTAAGGGGCTCAGATAAATCCAAAATGGATTGGAAATCGGAACCACAATCTGATCTGATCAGATTAAATCCGCTCGGATCGGATTAAATCCAAGGCTAAATATCTACCTAGATGTTTTTTTGGCATATTTAGCAACTGTTTATACAAAACATTGAGTTTGTAAAAAATTATAAGTAACCCATATTGAGAACATCATATTTTACTAATCTTAAGTAAAAACTAAAACATAAAGCATATTTTATTTAAAATCATACCTCATCCAATTTCTATGTATTTTTACTTTGGAGCTTTGAAGCGCTTATCAGCGAGACCAGTGCCCTTCAGCGCAGCGTGCTGATTTTCAAAACCAACCTCTTTGCCATCTGCATCTGGGCAATCTAGCGCAAAAACCATTTTGTGAATCTCTCGACGCGTTCGAAGTAATCAGTGCGATAGACAGACGGACAGCGTTCTTATGTAGTACTCATTCTCTACTTAATAATATTAATGCAGTACCCTAGAGTCTATGAAATACACTGATGGATGATGAAGTTCTGTCATTTTAATTCAAAATTGGGCATTTCATTTTGATCATGGACTATTTCATGTTTCATAATTTAATGAACGATTTATTTTGGATCAAAATGACATAGAATGATTAGTTTAGTACCTAAATTTTGAAATAAATTCAGGTAATTTTCAAAATTTGAATAGAATTTTCTCAGTTTCTATGGACAATGAGATTTTCAAAGAAACTGTTCTGGTTTAACTTTTTTCCAATTTATAGTAACCGGAAGTAAAAATTCCATTAAAAGTACATGAAAATGAAGGAAAATTTTAATGAATTTCCATAACCACTATAAATGATCGACATGAAAATGTAAGCAAAAGAAAAGTGAAATTTAAATTACATCAAAATGAAATGACGACTATAAACATAGGGTCAAACATAGACTTATATACTAAAAAATTCTAGGGTGTAAAATAAGCAGTGTTTGCCAGAATAGCATTAAGCACAACTTTATGGTTGATGATGATGTTTTTGCTTTTATCGTTTGCTAGCTTTATTTGCTGTTTTTACATTCCCTCCAATGCTTTTTGCATTCCAGTCCATCCTATGATTGGATAAAGCATTAGCGGGAATATAAAACAGCTAAAAAAGCAATTCAATCGAAAACTTAAAAATTTCAGATAGGCGCTTAAAGCAAACTAAGCAAGCAAGCCAGCAACTGAATATAACGCAATGGGTGAGCACTGAACATAAGCTATTTGACTCTTGAATGTGGCTGTTAAATTATTTTACATGCCACGGCCAAACCTACACTTTGTGTTTGAAATATCTCTATTCCATAAATAATTGCCGTTTTATTCCTTGGAAAAGATAAATGTAGGTGGATCGTAGTTACCGCCTCTCTTTACCACATCTTTTTTTGCGATGGTGTTTAATTATTCGACATGCCAAACCTCCATTCGTGTTTGAAATATCTCTACTCTATAAATAATTGGCCTGTTTTATTCCTTGGAAAAGACAAAAGTAGGTGGCTCCTAGTTACCGCCTCCCTTTACCGCATCCTTTCTTGCAATAAGTTGCTATATAATAAAACGAAATAGAAGCCGACCTGAGTCTTGTCAATTTAATAATTAAATAGGCTCGTCATATTTCAAACTTGTATAAATCATGCTTTCATGTAATTAAAAAACACCATATGAATTTCTCCTTGAAAAATATTAAGTCCCCAGAAAAAAATGTAAGCAACCAATAATACGTTGGAAAAAAATAGCGAGGCTAACTGGAAACCATTTATCTCAGCAGGAATTGATTGAATCCAGAACACTTTTTATTTCTTATCTTAAAAAGACCCAAATATTTTTTTGCTTTAAAATCAGCGCGTTGAGACAAAGTGATTTTTTTGGTACCCAGACAATCTACTCAATTCATCCTGCAAAACTAATTGTAAATCTGAAGAAAATATCAACAATATATTTATATTGCCTTGCGTGCGTTACAATTACTTTACTCTTTTAAAACTACTTTCACATAAAGTCAATGCGGCTGCCAATTAAATCAAGAAGTGATAGTTTATTTTACTGCAAAGAACGCGTGCGCTTTAAAGTTATATTTATACTTAGACTGCACAGAAACGTGCCTCTGGCCTCTTTTCTCAAGAGATTATTGCTATTAATATTGACATCTTTATAATCTGAATCTGAATACCAACGTAGTTTTATGTGGATATTCGATTTTGAATGTGTATTTAATTAAGTTATGAAATTAAATATATAATAAAATTTTGGGATTTTTATTTATCGGAAAATAAACGTGTCATTTGAGAGAACTCATATATATATACAGTACTTGGCTTTCGCAACCTACTAAACTTAAAAAGCTTTCCCATTTAAAATTATTGTAACATTTTTTCCATATAAATCGTTCATTTTTTTCATAATTATTACTCCATTGATAAATACTATTCACATAACACCACGGTTTCGTTCGAATTCGCCCAAATTTAACTAATCACCTTCACTTGTCGTATTGTACTCACTCAAAATGAATTTCCTTTTGCAATTCAGTGCATTTGTCTTTGTTTATTACAATAATATAGCTATATCCCAGTGTAAAAAGAATAAATACTTTATTAAAGACTTGGGGAAACACCTAAAAACCTTTGAGTTTTGTTACATGAACATCTTGATCTATGACCAAAGCTGCAATTTCGATTTTCATCAACTCTCGTACATTCCTCTTTACGTTCAAGATTTGACAAAGAAGGATTCAAAAGACAGGGCATTTCAATACTGGCCCAAGAGTAAGTACCTTCCTCTGAATTGTTCCTTCTACGCCCATCTCACTCCTGGGGAATATTACCTACGATTAGATGAATTTAGGTATGGCTATCTGGAGAACTGGCAAGGATTATCATCATCGGACGCTTCCAGAAATAATCTGGATTCAAAAAACAAAAGACCAGCACAAGCACTGCACGCTATAGTTGCCTCTACGAAGGAATTACGCCAAATAAAAGGGTCTCGAAACAACGTTAAAGCTTTATCTAAGACCACAGAGAAAATTCTAGGCATTGACTATCTATTCGTATTTTTCTTGAAACAAACTGCTCCGTTCAATTATATAACTACAAAGATTTTGTATCACCACATTGGCGGAATTACCAAATCTAATTGGTTGGCTAAATTCAGAGAAGAAAGCTACACAATCATGTGGAATGCAAGTTGGGGTAGCGAAACCATGGATGAAAAATATACCAAACACATTTTATCAAAGGATTTAAAATCAGGTTTCATTGATGTGGATGATATCAATGAAAATTTTTGCCTCTTAAAAACCAAATTCGATCCGCAGTATTTACCAGACAAGTTTGAAACAGTCCACGATCACGTAAGGAATTTGGAAAAAGGAAAGTCAACGAGTAATTCCGTCTCACTTGTGAATGTCCTGAGGTACATCTTACTGAAACGTCTTAAGAAGATTAATGAAACCGAGTGTGGTTACCATCGTTCGAAACGTGTTGAATTTAAAGAATTAGCTGAAAATGAATATCACATTCATCTATCAATTAAGAGTAATGAGCATTTTGTAATTCTTAAGAACACAAGTTTCGCTTTCCTCACATGCTCCCCCTTGACAAATTCATTCAAACTGGATCATTTCCACATGCCTTTTGGACAACAGATTTGGCTCTGCATTCTGATTTCCCTCTTGCTATTCACCTGCTGCCTGCTTGTGGCAAACCCTAAAAACCATTTTCATCTTCAAGTCCAGAGGATTATCACATTTTGTGGTGCGCTCACAGAAGTCTCCCAGAGTATTAATGAGGCAGAAGAAAATGGCAGGACTAAATATTTCCATTGGTTTTTCTGGCTCTGGGTTGGAATTGGAATCGTCCTAACCAATTGTTACAAAGGGATCGTGACAAATGGAATCGTCCTGCCTGTGGTCAACGAGTATCCGCAGACATTTGACCACCTTAAGCAACATGGATTCACTCTAGTTTCCACACACACGTATTCCAAATATAAGATGGGGCGTGCAATCTGGGTCGCACCTCACAAGTATAAAGCAAAGGAGAATGAATTCACCGCAGTCTTACATGGGATTCTTGAAGATCATTTTAACAAGCATAGATATGTATGGAAAAGCATGGACAATGACGTAATGTATTTTTATAATATATTTTTTGAAGACAAAAAAAATAACGGTTGGGGCGTCGGGTGGGTCCAAAAATACAATCCCGTCTTCTCAAAATGCTAGACACTTCGATGAGTCGGTATTTGTTTGCCAACTCTATCGTCACAAATATTTCTGAGGCAGCCAAGATTGTTGACAAATGTGACAAAACTGTTTTCGTCACTGACAATGGGTTGATGGGCAAGTTTGAAAGGAATGTTTTCCAAGAGAGGTCAAAGGTCACAAGATATAAATACACACGTGGAAATGAAGCCAAATACTGGAATGTCACTGTATTCAAGTATGAGTACAATGGCGCCCAGAGAGCGTATATGATGCTTAAGTTGTTGATGCAATCAGGAATTTACTCAAAGTGGGATTCTTTCTTTGAGGAGCTAAAAGTGCCCAGACTGTACAGTGGCGGCGAAGAAGATAGATTTCAACCGCAGACCGTAACTTCAAGCTTTGCCACTACTTTTGTTATTGGGATGATTGGAGTTGGAATAGCTTCAGTAATTCTACTTGTGGAACTTCGATACACCATTTGGGAATTCTTTAGAAGCCTGTATTCATCAGCGAAAGCAGTTGGAAGGGCCTTCATGCGATTAGTCATTCAACTGATGTACCAATTTGCAAAAATAATTGCACGCACGAAAGAATGGTGGTTGTATTCAAAGGCGACCGACGTTGCCTTCAAAGCAACACGACGACGATGGCTACAATTATAATAGAAATGCATACCAAGTAGTTTCAATTTTAATATCATAGCTTGCTTTTCAAAAATTTAATGTTTTAATGATGTTGATGTTTGATAGTTATTGATACCATCTGCATATTTTTGTCAAAGCAATACAACTCAAATTAATTGTGATAAAACTTTGAAATCGTGAATCGTTCATTTTGTGATTTAATTTACGGCTTAACTTCCAAGTAATTTGAAGCATTTGTTTGTATTAAAGTTTAAGATATTTTTAAATCTCTATTATTCTTTTAAAAGTTTTAGGAATTGCAATAATTTTCGAATTTTTGCAATAGAATTTCTGTTAAAGAAGTGGAAGGTTCTTTTTGGAAAAGCATTTTCCGTCCATTCGTCTATCCTTACAGTGGATCTTTTAGCTTAATCGATGAGAAAGAATGAAAGTTTAAACGAAGAGACTTCATAATTTGCTGCTGAAACTATCAAGTACACTGGGGCGTCATCATATTATTAACGAACAATACTTATGGTATGCGACAGTCCTGCAACAATCAAACAATATTATGTACATTGGACACAGGATAAGTGGGCATTTATTTGTAGACAGGATTGAGACCCGCCTCAAGAGACGGGACCTCTGGGCATGTGAATACGCCAGGGAAGTACTCTGGTTGTGGTGGGGTGGGTCTCAGTCTCCTCGTCACCCCATTCGCACTACCGCTCATTCTTTTCCTTTTCCGAGCGGATTTATGTGGTGTGGTTTTATGAGGTATTTTGGTAACTGGGCTTCCACCCTGGTACGCTCTTTGTTTTTCTCATCCACTTGTTTACTGAAGTGTGGTCTACAACGAAATAAAAATCTCTGTTTGTGATTTCAATTTCACAAAAAATATTTCCAAATATTCACTAGTTCAAACAATTATTAAGGAGCGAAGCTCATTTATGCGAATGGTTTGTCTTTCTGTCCGTTCGTCAGTCTGTCTGCCTCCCACTTTATTCGAGAAAGGTTTAAGCCACGCTATCGGAATGAAAGTTGCTACACATGTTTTAAATATCATAGGTTTTAGTAAATTCAAAGATGGGCCCTGTAGAACCACTCACAAGGGGGGTCACCTTAAGGCACACCCCCTGAAATTTTTTAAAAAAGATGGTTTTGGTAAAACAAAAATGATAATTAAAATTTAAAATGTTACATCATTGGCACGAAAATTCAAATTTAAACAATTACTTTCCTGGCTTATTTTCTATAACGTCATGAAACCTTGTGTATATGCTCTATTGAAAATACAAAGTCAACTACAATTAAAAAATTTAAAATTCCGGCGCGAATATTTGAAATTTTTGAATTTTCTTTCTAAAATAATTTTGGATGACACAAATCCGATTCAAATGATACAAATTCAATTCAAACGATTCTAAATGGTTTGCTCCGCTCCTTTTTTACACTAATGAATGACAATGGTTTATTGATTTTGGACTGCTTTCTCATCTAACCTTTTAAATGGTAAAATTCGGCTTCCTTAGGAAATGAATGTATAGGGTTCGTTTCAAAGGAGTTAATCCTCGTTATTTACGAACGGATAGTTTTACGAATGTGTGTGTGGAAAAACATTGAGATTGTGAAGAATGGGGACTGAAATTGACTATTAAGTATGAAGCAACACTACTTACTACACAATGAGTTGTTGTTTGTTTATAAGTCACTCCAATATTATTATTAAGTGAATAATTTGATTGAGTCAAGTTTTTAGAAACTTACTAATGCCATGATAGCTTATATGCTAGTATATAGTGGTAGCAGTTAGTTGATCTTGTGCTATATATGGATGGAATACTAATTCAATTAGCCATCTCATTTGCATTCACTCATTGTTCTTAAGACAGGTGTGTGGTTATTTGCCAAATTGTTTTTTCTCCATTAAATTCCTCCTGTTTCGTTACACTCTCTGTTCAAAAGGAATTCTCAGATTTGAGCTAAGAAAAACAGGAATAAAATATATTTGATGTAGAAATTAAAAAATTAAAAAATCTATTGATGATTACCTCATTGGGTCTTGATTTATTTCAAAGTTTTCTCCATCAACTAAAAGTAATGAGGGGAAACTTGAAAGAGAATTAGTTGAATTTGGTGTAGAACCCTGTGCATGAGAGATGATAATGACACGAATGAGTCGAAGGACACATTGGATGGACTCTTAAGTCAACCATTGTTGACAAAATCAACAATCAATTTATTAACAATCCAGGCTAGGCTAACAATAAGTAATACTCACCTTCTCTATTCCAATGACATAGTATTGTTTTGATGTAAGCAGATTCACTGCCAAATAATAAATTAGTAATTCTAGCCTCTAAAAGATTATAAACTTAATCATAATACTCGACAATTATGTTTTAAAAGTATTTTTCATTGCGGATTTCAGTTTTTTATGTAGCTGGGAACATTTTTTGCAATTTAAGTTAAACGTTTTTTTACAATAGTCGATTCAGTTCGAACTTAAAACTGTCCAAAAATCTATGAAATGAATTGACACAATTTAAACGTTTTTCAATTGTTTTTTAATGATGGGAAATGTAAAGCAATACGGACGGAAATAGTTGTTGAGACTTGTACAAAGGATGGAAAGATGATTCGAATCTAAATATTGAATATAAAAATAAAGTGATTAATTTAATTAGCTGAGTTATAAAAATGAAGGAAGTATGGATGAATTAAGTGATTTAAAGCGTGAAAACTTTGAGAGGGAATTAATTTTAGAAAATTGAACCTTATTATTCGCATCTTTCTAATTTATCGTTTTAAAAGTAGGGAAATGTTATTTGAAGATTTATTGTGGAATGAGCAGTTGGAGGTTTTTGCAAGAGATGAATTCCGTGTGGGTGGCTCATGTTTTTATTCCCAAACTCCAGGAAACCTTAAGGAGAATTTAAAGCATTTTTTGACTCAGTTCATAAATTGACACATTTATTAAAGATGCAAAAAAGTGTGAATTTATTGGCAACGCGTTCATGCTTCCGCACTCACAAATCAAAGAAATACCATTGAAATTCTTACAAAATTCTATTTTAATTTTTAATCCTAGTCAAATAATTTGTAAAAGTCTGGACATTTTTGATGTCTTCATTTTTAAAAATAAAGTTTTAAATAAAAAATGGAAATTTTACAAGGTGTGTCTCATCTTCAATTTGTTTTAAAACACTTTTCAAATATTTGCGATTAATTAAGTCAGGGATGGGTTAATGAATTAATAATTTAATTGAATTAATTTCAGATTGAAAGTTATTCTTAATCTTAATTAATAATTGAATAAACTCAAAACAAAAATTTATTTATTAATTGAATTAATTTGAAATAATAATGTAATTGTTAATTGTTAATGAATTAATTTTTAAAAAAATTTTAATTGATAATTGTTAATAAATTAATTTTTTGTGTTAATTGGCCCATCCCGGAATTCTGTTCAATTGTTATTATCATAAAGCCTTATATGCATTTAATTAAATTAATCTAATAATTTAGAATGCTGTAAAATAAAAACATATTTATTTTTAAAACTTTTAAAATGTTTGAATAGATTGATTTATTATTTTATAATGTGATATAATGGAGTATTAACAACTGTCCAATATTGTACAAAATATTCGTCTCCCACATTATTGGATGTGAATGTCTTCTGGGAAATGTGGACCGAGATCAGTTTAATTTATTTCTCACAATATGGTAAAAAATGTATTTTATTTTTATGACACTCTCGGGGTTGCATTGTTGTCCATACCTCATTTATCACCCATTATTGTTCAGATCAGGTATAAATCACTCGTTTTATTCTATGAGATCACATTGTTTAATTTTGATAAGACTATGAAAATAGTTGTTCCAAAGTGCATTGTCTC
>JAQFZZ010001390.1:0-11379 GCA_034696405.1 Isotoma caerulea
GCTACTTGGTTACACCCGTACTTGATATGGTTTATTAGGTATAGCAAGTAGAATATTTCTACATGCATCTCATGCTTGGAGTAAATTTCTCATTTTTGTATATGGATCTCATTAGATTCAAGTCGACAATCTACTTAGTAATTCTGAGTTTTATATAACACATTTACATTTTAAGGTACCTTGGTAGGGTTGTATACTGTATACCCAACATTATGCAAATTGGACTTCATTGCAAATTGCAAATAGCGAATTAGATTGTAAGCTTTCAATTCCCAAGCTTAAGGATAAATTCAGTCCCAGTCCCAGATCTTATTATAAAAAATTCATTCAGATCGTGTCATTGTAGTAAGACATATTGCAACTCATACACAAGCTTTCCAGATCTCTGTTATTCATCTACCATATTTTTTGCAAATTCACGAAAATAGTGAATAGGAGTTTTTTAACGAGGTTATTTTTCTGTCATCGTATTGATTTCATTTTGACTACCATAACAAGTTATTTACAAAATTCAAGTGCAACTAAATTATAACATTGAACATTGACAATTCCAGTTTCACTCGTTTAATTTATAACAGTCAAGTAAAGCAATATTGCATTCGAGTTATGTTATGATCACTATTTATAAATAAAGCTAAAGACAAGCAGTAATAAAAATCGAGTTCTATTTGATATTGAATGATTTATATGTAGAAAAAGTGTGCAGCTCTTAAAAATTCTTCCAATAATAATGTAATATGTGAACGCATGGCACTATTGTCTCTTTACTATCCGTATTCTTTGGTCTCTTTACTATACAAAAAAATCCTTCCAAATTCCAGTCTTTCCAGTTTCCAGCACCCTCCAATACCAAACCCATTCCAGGAAGATGATCTTCTCTGCTCTGTTCAACTCGCATAAACCAAAACTCGTTTTCATTCCAACTTATCTAACCCAACCATGGTGCGGTAGCGTCATTCATGAAGATACATTGAGGTCACGTCAACAGTTGCGAATAACAAGTTCGTCTATCAACATCTCCCGGAACCTCAAGACCAAGATCAGTACCCAATTCCAATGCAATATTCTTGAGAACAGAAGACGATAAATTTACATTATCACAATGAAGCATCGACATTTCCAAGCTAAAACTTAATCTACACCTTGACTATCAAAGGACAGGAATTTCTATAATGAACAAGAATTAATTTAAACGTCAAGACAATTTAGACAATGCAAGAGTTTACCACCCGGTCTTTTTTATATTCACAAATTGTCATCGTTTTCGGATTGTGCTCAGTCACAGCAAATAGAAAAAGCAATTTGTGCTTATCATCTGATACTGAGTTTGAGAAGCTGTATCATAAGAACGTATTAAATGCCAGTATCAATTCCCAACATCAAGATACCCCAATAAAAGATTGGAATTGGAATGACAGAAATCTCTTAAGAAAGTGCTCTGAGACAGAGAAGTATTATGTCAATTTGACTGACGATGGTTTCCTCGTTGTGGAAGATAATTTTTTCTATCCCCAAGATGACTTTTGTATTGAAGAGTAAGTTTATGACTTTTTTCTAATCTTGTTATTTTATTTAGAGTGGTTTGTATCCCATTGCATCAAAAGAGATAAATCAATTCATAAGTTTTTATTGTTCAGTTTCAGTATTAGCTAACTCAGGTTTAGAATAATATTGTTATACAACTGCCCATAAAATATTCCACTTTGACCTTTTTAACTTTACCTAAAATTCAACAAAAACATATTTTTTCTAATGTACGAATTTAAAAGTCAAAATTGTTATTTCCAGAAACAACAAAATGGCCAGGATTTGCAATACACCTAAAAGGATTTGGGAGAAATGTTGTTCCGAAGGAGAAATGTGGAGTATTGAATGGGGTAAATGTCGCAGGTCACCAATTCCCTATAGGCCAATGATGGGAGAAAGTAAACAAGCATTCCGCATAATGAATAATACGAAAAATATTTCAACATCTTTTATCTCTGGACCATTAGTCTGTCCAGAAGGATTTGAATTAAAAGTTTTAGCCCCTGAGCCCTGCAGCATTACGGAACCGGAAGCAACTTTAAGGTTTGTTTTCAAGAAATTTCTCGTGCTTTTTCCTCTTACTACGTGATTAGTATTCATTAGTTTCATATGATTTCATCCTTATAAGCCCAATACTTATGTTTGTTTCGTTAATTTAGCATGCTAACGTAGTTTGTAATATGTGTTCCCTCCCCCTGTAAATTGTTAGAGACGGAAGTGCTGACGATTTTCAAAACTCCCATTCCTCCACCTGTAGATTTCAACTGACCAACGATGGAATCATGTATGAATCTTCATCCGGACTATTTCATCGGAAACTGGAGTGGAAGTTATTGCATACGGAATACTGCATCGAAGGATTTTTCAATAACTCTTTATGTTATCTGATCAACCCTGGAAACCACATCCTTTTACGAGAGTGTCTCAATTCTGTGAAGGACATGTTGTTTTTTTGCGACCCTTCCGGAACTTTGGTTTCTGAGGACGAGGTATAATTTTAAATACTTATACAATAGTATTAATAGTTGCTTTGTTTTCCAATTTGTAGAAAGCCACATAAAAATTTATTATAACATTTTATTAATCACTTGCACATTTGTTAGTATAAGGCTGGTATATAGTAGGAATTGTTACTTCATGACCTGGAATAGACATGAAGGTTATTTTTATAGTTGGTCTGAACACCACATGCCATAAATTGGACAATTAACCAAATGTACCAATAGAAAACTTTTAGATGAATTAGAGACACATAAGACCGTTAATTAAATTAAAATAAATTAACTCGCAATATCTAGGAATAAGTTTAGTCCTCACTTCAATCCTCATGGGATTATAGAACTATATGAAGCTCATTCAAAGCCCGAAGTTCTATATTTCATTTCATTTATAATACTACAAGAGAAGTTCCTATTTCCTATTTCCTTCCTCATTCAGTCAGCTATGTCCAACTTTCTATTCAATAATCCTAGACTTCCTACAGAATGTAATATTAACCTCTCTAGTGAGACGGATGAAGTAAGTATTTTCAAAACTAAATTACCACAACAGTAAATTTTAAAACAAAAAATTTAATACATTTCATGCCATCAAAAATTGTAAATCTTTAGCAAATATAACTTTAAATCTAAAACACAAATATGTATACTTTAAAGATTATCTTCAAGTCTGATGCATGGTCATGTAATTTTTCACTCAGGATCAAGGCCCAGAGAAGTCCTACTGGTTGGCATCAATTTGGCTCTCAACATGTCCCCTTCTAGTCACCGCAGCAGTGGCCAATCTATTCGTCATCCAGAAAAATGTCCATGGGTGGACTTTGTCATGCTATCTCGTCTCAATGTTCCTAGTGAACATAAACTCAGCAATTTTAGCATTGACAAGTAAAACCTTTGGGTGTCGGATTTTCGACTTCAGTATGAAGTTTCTTTACCTTTCTACTCTGTGCTGGATGACATCAATTAATTTCGGGCTTTGGAAGACCTTTAGGTAAATATATGAACAGTACCTAATATACCTAGTTTCATTTTACATAGGCATACTCATCATGTCTGAAATGTGAGAAGGTAGAAGTACCTATTATAGATCTATTTTCAATTACACACTCTAATTCTGAAAATCTTTGAAATTATAGGTTAGCACTACCCAAACCAGTTCACTCCATTCGGAGATTTGTGTTCAGTTGTCTTTTCTCCCTGGGTGTACCAAGCATGGTCGTCACTTTAAGTTACTACATGGCCAGGAGAGAAATGTGCGATAATCAGTATTGTGCTCTCTACAGTCACGCAACCATTCCATATTTTTCAGGACCAGTCATTTTCCTCATTCTAGTCAATTTGGCACTTTTCGTAAGGACTTCGTTGATCATTGCTGCACTAAGGAGTGAGACTAGTTCTGTGCTTCATAAGGAGTCTAAGGACAGCGTGGATTCGTAAGAGATTAGTCGATCACTTTCAAATACATTTTAAAATTTTAATTAATACTTTACTTTGGGATAACGAAATATTTTAAAGTTATGTCTCAACAGCTTTAAGGCTTTACAATCATTTTAAAACTTTTTATACTATATAAAGTTAGGTATATATTGTTTTGTTTATCAAGTAAAAATCTACTCTCGCGTTTTATACATCTTCCTGTTATATTCCAGAAATGTACCAGAAAAGAGAGTACTTTATAATTATAATACTATTAGTCAACTGCTTACAGAGAAAACTTTGCGTAGGATTAAATTAATTAACAAGTTAGAAGGAACTGTCAGTTTTGTTGAGAAGTTTTTACTTGAAACTGACATACCCTTCTACAGTATTTTAAGTTAAAGAAGACTTTTTACGTGTATACCTTTCAGCAATAAGTAAATATTTTTTTACTACTTTTGGTTGAACAATTCTAATGAAATATTTCTCAATTTTAATAACTTGTAATTTTAAAAAAGTTCAATTTAAATATTGAATGAAAAATTTAAAATTTTCCAACAGATTTCGTCTATTCAGCAAGTTATTTCTGATGACTGGATCAATCTGGATTATCCGTGTGGTTTTGTTAATTCTCCAACTCAAGGGCTTATATTTTACATGGTATGGAGTATTGCTGGAAGCCGTTTTTAGTATTCCTGAAGCTGCGTTTTCAATAATGGTTCTTCTACACCCAGAGTTTAAGAAATGGGCTTGGGAAAAATCTCCTGCTTTTAGTCGTATGGATACTATTGATTTACTACTCTATTCAATTCTCAATAGACTAATTAGTTGTATTTGTTCTCCCAAAATCTTAACCTGATTATTTTTTACTTTCAGGGAAACTCTCTTCAATCATTCCTTGCTTTAAGTATAAACCAAGAATCAGCTTGGAAATGGGATCGAATTCAATGAAATCCAACACCTTGACCCACTCTACCAAAAGTCCTAATGTCTCTCCACGTTGAACTTTATCAAATAAGATTTCAAAGAGCTTTTTCCTATTCCTATTATATATGTCACCTGTAGGCTAGTACAATATTTTTGATCTCATTTACATTCCATTCACTAAGTACACTTTTATTGTGAAACATAAATCAACAGTTCATAGACTTTTTTCAGAATTTTAAAAAGTAAATAGAAAATCTAGTCCTTTAATCACAATGTCAACTTTAGTTGTTTGCAGTTGAAAGTTTAATTACATCTGGAGATAAAACATTACCAAGTTGTTGACAATAGCTATTTCATCTCTGTGAAGAAACTCATGTAGGCTGCAAAACAATCCATCCACGTAGAAAGTTACCACAAGTGGCTTCTTTGTCTCAAGTCCAGGTATCTTAGAAAAGCTTTGGGGCACATAGTAAGCTGCTTAATTTATCACTCAAACATCGAGCATCAGCGTCCTGATTCCTACCCTAGGCACTAATCCTATTCCTATAGTCCAGCATTGGTCTTGCAATCAGAGTATTTTCAGGGACTTTTCTCCCAGAATCAGTTAAAGGCATCCGTGCAGAGTAATTTCAAATTGCATGACGGAACAACATCACACCATGACCCACTCTACCAAAGACTTTTGTGTATTTTATGTGAGATAAGATAAAAATGCAACGTGCAAGACAATTCTAAAAAAAATCTCTGTTCATAAAAGCGTATTTATTTTAAAAAGAGTTGTACACAATATTCCTTTGATATAAAATGTTAACAAACAGAATTCCCCACAAAGCCCACCAAGTCCATTGTCACCAGCTTAAACTATCTGAACTGAAAGTAACAAATTTCTCTTCCCCGAAGGCCCGAAGCCATAAAATGAAAAGGAGATCCATCTTTTCTTTCATCAAAGCCTCAAACACTTAGATAATTACACAATAAAATTACATTTAAAAGCTTAGATTCCATATACTATCTAATAATCAAAATCATATTCTACAGGAGATTTATCCTCGTGAAGAATTTTAGTAGAAACAACTTTAGATTCGACATGAGTAACAGATCCAGCTTTAACCAAAGGCTTAGAGGCTGATTTAGCAGTGGTAGATAATATTCCAGGAGGTGAAGGAGATGATACGGATTTATGTGACAAGGAAGATGCTACAGGGGACGACCCAGATTGATGAAGTGGACCGTGGGAAGATCCTTGGCCTTGACTATCTGGTCTAGGAAGAGGCAAAATACTTGCCGGTGGATCCGAAGAATATTCAGAAACTTCATGGTAAGCCATACGAGTATTTTTAGGATCGTTGGAGGCATACATACACTCTTCTTTTTTCATTCCCCTAGCATCTCCACAAACATAACAGCTCATGTCACCCTTCTGAACCTTTTGGCAACCGGAACGATCCTTTCCTGAAAAGTTATCCATTAGTTTGTGCAGATTTTGGGTGTTTTCGAAACCACCTTGGTCTTCATTCCCGAAAAAGTTTGGTGGTGGGGCGAAGTTGTGGCTGGGTTGGGTGTGTTCTTTGTCTGGTGATCCTGATGATGGTCCTCTATTGCTGTGGTGGGGTCTGGCGTCATGTTGGTTAAAACTGTGTTCCCTAGAGTGGCCTCTTGGACGATAGCTGGGTGCGGGTGGACTAGAGCTTATTGATGGTCCGGCTATAAATTTTAAAAATCAAATATTTTAAAAATCACTAGAAAACTGTAATTCATGCGAATAATTTTAAAGGCTGCTTACAGCTTGGAGAGTACGAAGGAGATGAAGAAGGACCATTACTGGAACCACCAGATCCAAAAGCCTCAGGGAAATATTCCTTTACATAATCATCATATCCAACATCGAAATTGACTGGGAAACTGTCCCGATTACTACTGGCACTTCCATCAAGGTTTGGTCTACCATTAGAATTTGATCTGCCCTGTCCTTCCTGTCCTCTAAGCTGAACATCCGGATCATAATCTCGAGGAATTGAAAAGTCAAAGTTGAACCCTTGTGCCCCACCATTACCACCTTCCCTCCCGGATGGCGAAGCTTCTCTTCCAAAGTCACTTGGAGCTCCGAAATTGAAGTCATTAAACTCTCTGCCATTTCCAAAGTCAAAATCCCTATTGTTATCATTCCCAGTGAAGCCATAATTGTCTCCTCCTTGTGTCCCTCGTTGACCACCTGATCCAGTACTTGCAGGACTATTATCTGTTGAAGACCTTACAGTAGGACTTTCAAATCCTTCTACCCTCCCACCATTATTTCCAATGTACCCTCGGGGCAGACCGTATTCTCCACCGTTTTCGAAATCAAAGTTGTTATTATTATTTCTATTTCCACCACCCTGTTGACCTCTGTTATTATCTTCGATACCGAAGTTTGAAGCGTAACGATCACCACCGCTCTGACGCTTCTCAATCACCTTGTTAGGTTCACTTTCCTCTATTTCGTGTCGAGGTTGTTCTTTTGTATCTTTGCTGGAAGAAGATGATTCTTGGGGTGATGCAGGTGAGACTGAGGATAATGTGGTTACTGAAGCTTCGGCATTTTGTTGATTACGGTTTGCATTTGGATTCCGTCTATGCCTGTCTGTTTTTCTAGTATTTAAAAAATCCAAGGATTGGTAACATGGGTTGATTTGGTGTCCGGAAGTTGTTCGTCGTCATTTGTTTATGTGTATTTTTATTTTATGCGATGATATGTTAACAATTATACAGTATAATTTATACTTACCCTCATTTATGAATATTGTTATGGTATAGTGTGTGGTTTAAAAAATGCAATAATGTGGCATACGATTATGATTAGATTAAGATTAGTGATGTATGGTCAATGATTCTTCATGAGCGTCGTCTTACGTTATGCAGTTCATTTCATTATGTATTTAATGTACCAGTCAATTAAATAGTCAAAGTCGAAGGTGTTTTTGTGTTCAAAACTTTATTCAAAATATGCGTTTATCTGTGTTAATCATTATGTGTTGTTAATATTTGTTGTGAGACTATTCTACTTGTGATTGGTTAGTGTTAACTATTAGGGTTAGTAAATTAAATGTTTAAAAAATACTGTTATAGGTGGTTAGTAATGAAGTGGTTAGTTTTAGTTTAGCTATTGTTAATGTTAGTGGTTTGGTTAGTGAATCAGTGTTAGTAAATGCCATGAGGCGTTTTCTGTACAAAAAGTTGAATTAATTAATACGAAATATTAATTGATTACCCTGATGGACGACGATTTCCATTGTCACTATAGGCGCTTGAGGTAGAATGGAAATATTCGCCTTTGTTTGGATTTGCCTTAGAGTCATAAGAGCATTTCTCAGCGTAACGGCCTTGTTCGTCTTCGCAAACGTAACAAGTCATAGGACGCTTGCTGCCCCCACGACTTTGTCTTCCTTGACGAGATTGTCTCTTGTACCGGCCTCTGTATGTCGATGGGTCGTAATCTGCTTCGGGCTCGGTGAAAGAAGCTCCGTCATCACCACCACTGTTATAGTCTACGGACTTCTCGACCTAAGAAAAATTTGCGCATGGAAACAATTAAATTAAACATTTGGCTAAAGATGCTGATCAATCGGAAATTTCACAAAAAATTAAATGCTTTTCCCACATACCTTTTTGCATTTAGGATTTTTAGACTCAGAAGCCTTAGGTCCACGTCCAGTAGATTGTGGTCTGTGAGAAGTTTCCTGAGTGGCAGGTGAATACCTTGGCCCTTGGTTATATCTCGGGCTTGACGATGGTGGTCCTCCCCTTTGTGGCGCATCATCCTCTTCTCCACTTCCATACCCTCCACCATATCCTCTACCTCCATCCCTATCATTATAATTTGACGGTCCGTCATCTGATCGGTCATCATCACGATTTCTGGGGCTGTTATTATAATCATCATCTTGAGATTCTACCTGACGGTAGCTAGACCTATACCTTGGGTTATTTGAGCCACCATTATAATCATCATCTTTCCTTCCGCTGTAGGTGAAAGATGGGAATGTTCTTGTCTGAGACCCTTTGGAAGGTTCGGCTCCGTTTGAGTCCCCCTATGAATAAGTTAAACTCTCAGAAACATTCTACATTCCTATTGTACTCACATATATTAACAGGGCTTATCTTCAACCTTATTTCCGAGGAAATCTTCAGGTTTAAACCCATTATTTGCGGTCTGGGATGAGTCAAAGAGACTCCTGAACTGAACATCAGGATCAACAAAGCCAGTATCGTCCTCACTACTTGGACTCTTGGAGCTCTAAACAAGATCCCATTCGTATATGCTTTGTATAATTATCAGCATATTCGAATTCCCAATCTAAAAAGAAACTTACTCTGTCAGAAGAAGCGGTTGCAAGACCACCACCACCAAAATCAGCAAAAGGGTCCTTATTATTCGATCCAAAGAATCCAGCGAAAGAGTTCTTAGACTCGGAGGCAAACAAAGGATTGCTTGAACTTGCACCCAAATCTAAGGCCTTAGGACTTGATCCAACTCCACTTAACAAAGTTTTGAAATCAATAGCCTCAACAAATCCAGTGTTTTCAGGTTCCTCTGCTCCATGGCTTGTTTGTGCTGTTCCAAGGTTAGAAGTAGATGGGTAAGGTTCATCATCCTCAGAAGATTCTTCTCGATCTCGATTACGTTGTGCTGTGTAAACTGGCCTCTGAGATGATGATGGATAATAACCTCCTCCTCCTCCTGAATGTGGGGGTTCTGGTGATGAGTATTGTGGCGTTGGAACTGGCGCAGGTGAAGGTGACGCTAATGCTGATGTTGCTATTAATAGCGGTAATAACCACATCTAAAAGATAAAAAAGCGTTAGATTACTATGCATGCGTAGCTATTTGTATTTATTTTAATTGGTCAATTAAATTTAAGAGGAAATTTGGCAATATTGACACCCCATATTATATAACATATTGAAATTTAACGCAGCAGGATAAAATTGTTAAAAGTCATTAATTCTGGCCTTAACTACTTCTCATGGGGGCCTATTGACCTATTTTTGCAGTGGAGTTAAACCCTGTTGTAAAGAGTACCTACACAAATTGACATGAATAATCCCTGCTGATATGCTCATACAATTTGAAATTATTTACCCCAAAAAGACTTTTGAATGAATGAATATCCTCAGAATGAAATCAATTGGTAGAAATGTTAGCTGAGTATTTAGGGTACAAACAAATGTTCCAAACGTCCTTAGCCTGCCAATCTAAAATTAAATCTATGTGATGGAATAAATCTGAACAAATTACACTTAGATGACTAAGTGTTCACTTGAGTATCTCAGATCACGCACGTACCACAGTAATTTACTTGCTCTTACAAAAATCTCCAAATTGCCTTTACAAGGTACACCCATTTGAGTGGAAGTTGCAATTGCAAAAATCGAGAGTTGAAATCGAACTGTGACAAATGGATGATTACGCGGTGTGGTCGAGTCACCGTGTTATCTACACTTTTTTTATACTTTTGAACTCAATCATGTGCGAAATAAGTAATAAAATTGTGTAAAAAATCTTCTCGATGAAAGTCTAAACTAAAATTCTTCTCTTACGTTAAGCCAATCCAACTCTTTAAATGTTAAGGTAGCAAATTGCAATAGGACCAAGAGAATAACAAATGTACAGCTTTGAAATTGTTTTTTCAAATTGGTTGTGGTTCAATGGAAATTTACTAAAATCAAAACTAAGTTTTTATTTAATTAAACCACTTAAAAATTTCTTTTCCAAAATTTTCTCTCTAGCTTGCCATAAAAAAATGGGAACTTGAACTGTCAATTATTGGTAAACTTGTAAATTAATAATAAAAAGAGAGAAATCTGTCTTAAAGCTAATGCTGATTAATTTTAGCTGAAAAGTTTCGAAAATTTATTTTTGCACACGAATCTCACGAAATTACAATGCTATTTTTCCTTGCTATACAGTATCTTCTCTCTCATCATGGATGATGTAGCCCACAGTCATAGCCTGAAATTAGTTTCACTTTTTACACTATGCAATTCTGTCATGGCTGGATGCAAATTGGGCCATGAGATACTACGATTTAAGTAAAATTCTTTTGTTAAACTAAAGAAACTAGTGAATCTTCTTGTGATTTACTACTATTTGCAAATTGATAATATTACAGACGAGTGCATGAAATATTGTTCCATTCTTACGGAAGATTGCTTCACATTCCCCACAATCAATTCCTTGTATTTTTGCATCTTTTAGATATTTACTCAGACACATTTCCCAATAATCCCAATCTCAATCCAAAGTATTGATTGACACATACGGAATATAAAAATGTCACAATCTTATACCTTTTTTTGCTGCAAAACAATTTAAATGGATGCATTACCAATAAAACTTTATAAGTTCATCGTAATCGCTACAAAAATAAAACGATTAAAATCGCAGAAAAAAGACGGATGCGAAATCCTTG
This sequence comes from Isotoma caerulea, assembly GCA_034696405.1. Lineage (NCBI taxonomy): Eukaryota > Metazoa > Arthropoda > Collembola > Entomobryomorpha > Isotomidae > Isotoma > Isotoma caerulea. Next base: position 11,318 of record JAQFZZ010001390.1, read on the forward strand.
CAACATATATCCTCTGCCCTTGAGTGGAATGATTCATGGCAATTTCATTTTTCATCCCCCTG
>JAQFZZ010001391.1:0-11363 GCA_034696405.1 Isotoma caerulea
GAAACATCCTTCATATTTATTCATTTCATCATTTTATGGTTACGTCGAATTTTTTAGGTTAGTTTTTGCCCTCCCAGTCAGTATAGTGTAAAATTTTGGTTAAAGAGGGTTTGAATCAAGACAACACAATTCGATTTCAGAGTAGTTTTCTCTTATAGTATGCAACAGGGCTTTCACTGTAATAATACGTTCTGGTTTTATTCTTAAATTCCGTTGCGTGGAAAAGTTTACAAAGAATTTTACCCATTTAAAAGAATATTAGTTATTTGAATGTTAAAATGAAAGTAAACCATTTTTTAAAGGGCCGAAAAACTCTAGTTTTAGATTATGTGGCGTATGATCGCTGTGCGCATATCTACGCTTTATAAAGTCACACCTTTTTACACTTTTGAATGTGTTCTTTGATAACCTGAAAAATGTTCGGTGCAATGTTTTAGCTATAAAGAACGGAGTACGTGTTATGTATGGTTATAGAAATCACTGTAGGAGATAAAGATAAATTTCAGTATATAAGGATGCATATCTTAGTCCAAGAAAATCAACTGAAAACTTTAAAGAACATAATTCAGAATTAAAAAATACTACAAAACATTTAAAATCAGCTTGAATTTGAAGTACCTAGATTAAAATGACATGCCCGAAGTGAACTCCATACACGAGTTCTTTTCTTGATAACTGTCAGAAATAAAGAAAAGGGAAAATAGTTAATCTCATCAAGAAACGAGTGTATTTTTAGATCAGAAAATATAACAAGTTTGTTTCATATCGCAGTATGGTTATCTACAGATGAAGATAAGAAATAAAGTGAAACTATTAAAATGAAAGCAAAAACTTTTTTGTTGTCTAACTTAACGATTCTAGTAGGAAAGAGATTTGGTTGAATTTCAAATATTCAGAACTAGAGATTGAACATATATAATGTTTAATCTAGTGACCTTTGATCTTACACGCGCTATACGTTGTAAAAAGTGAAATACAATTAGTTTATATATGAAGGACATATGAAGATTGTACTATCAAAACTATTATTCCAGAGTATGAAACGTGTTTTCCCATTTTTCCAGAGAAAAGCACTCAATTATAAATATATATGTAAAAATCCTATAGATAATAATGCCATAATATGCGAGTGGTTCTGAAGATGAACATAAAATATACATGAGATGTCATATAAGATTAATTTGAATGTATCATAACGACTTTATTCTTGTACTTGAACCTTAAAATAAAAGATAGTTACATTTTTACAAGCTGTATACCTAGGAGAATAATGTACAATCCATTTCCATATTTATCTATTTAAAGAGTCGACTATATAATAGTAGGTGAACATGCGAATCCCCTCATCAGTTGTGGAGCATGCAAATCGGATAAGACAGAGAAATTAGTGGTACAAGATTTCTCCTTGTTCACTGTGCTATATATTAAAGTGCTCACATGAAAAGGCTTTTTAGCACACGTTCCTTGTAAAAAGAAAATAGAGACAGATTGTTTGAGCTAAGGATAAGCAGCTCTTCCTGAATCAAAGAATGGCGTTTTCATGGATCCACTTCGAGCTAATGAAGTGGCTGCTGAGGAGGAATGATAGAAGTTTGTGGTAAGACGTGGAGAATAAGTGACAGACTTTCCATTCGACGATGGCATCGGTGGGGCTGGGGGGATATATGGATTGTGATTACTACCGCTGTGGCTGTAAGGAGCTCCCTGATGAAGATATGGGTGAGATGAATTTCGTTTCTGACTAATGTGACTCTGCAGAGTGCCACGATCTGAAAGTGTTGTAAATATTGTAGAAATAGATCCGGTATAGCCCGGCCCTGCACTTTTAAGCATCTTCTTCCTCTTGGACAAGTTGCTCTGTTGGTTGATCGTGCTTAATTTAGGGATGAAAATGGAGAACAGGAGGACCGTTGCTGTTGAAATAAATGTGATACATGCCGAGGGCTCTTGGAAGTTTGAAGGTCCTGTGTGAACAACCACAGCCCATGCAACTGCGATCGGAAGGCTTAGACATGATGCCAGAGTTATCTACGGGAGGAAAAAACCAAATATTATAGATAAGTGTGTTATACTACTTGAGATAAATATAATTGTGTGGATAATCTTGTTCAGCTAACTTTGTAAAATCGATCTATGACAATATTAAGAAGTACTACTAACCCATTTAGCTTCGTTATAATTTCGACGAATCTTGAGTACGGAGGTTCCATACAAGAAAACGACGAGAATCAAACATCCCAAGTATGTATGAAGGTAAAGGTAATTTTCATGAGAGTAGAAACATTCCTGAATGACTAATCCTCTTGAATAGGTTCCTTCCACTTGAGTTTCAAAATTTTCATGAGGGCTGAAAAACCATTGGATATTGATGGCAAGTTGTACAGCCACAATAAAGACGAGAGTGATGAACTGATTAAGAGCAGAGACACGACCTCCAAGCCCAAGGGAGACCAAAGATCGAAGTTGCATTGCTTTAAGGAGCAATATTCCAAAACAAATTGCTGTTGCGATTGAGGGTAAGAAGACTCTAAGGTTGCATAGAAGTGTCCCCGGTGGCAGAACAAATAAAACGACACTAGCATACATCATAATGATGCCGAGAAGCAGTAAAATTCCAAGCACTTGGTTTCCATGAAGAGTCCCATCACACATTCGTTGCAAGACGTAGACCAACATGTAGAGAGAGATGAAGACGCCCGTGATTGCCACGGCTATTGCAACCATCGCCCAAATGCGTGAGATGTAAAACTCTGGAGGGGACATCATTCTCCTCACATTAACCGACTCTTCCATTTGATGTCTCAAATATTCTTGACTTTCTCTCCCACTTTTTGTTGTTTTTCCTTTCCTCATGCTAATCCTTGTATCGCCGTTAACTCCATTCCCTAATGGCCTAGTCAACCCATTTCCATCTTGCATGCTCGTACCTCCTTCCAGGTTCATTCCCAGCATCACGTCCAAAACAAGCCCATCCTCAGCTGAGTACTGTCCAATCTAAGTAATTGAACCGATTAATGTCAAATCCATTTTGTACACAAGACACTAAACTAATCTTCTAAAGGGGGATTAAACTTACTTGTGACATCCGTCCGTTGGCTTTGCTTAAGTACAAATCATATTTGCGGCTCACTAATTTCCCATGATAATTAATACGCCTACGAGTCCCTTCCAATTCATGGCTTGTGGCTACCGTTGATTCTGTTGGATCAACCTCCCCATCGATATCTTTCACTGGTAGGTTAAGTCTACCCAATTCTAGTGCAACTCTTCCGGGTAATTCCTCCGGTATGCAACTTGTCTCATTTTGGCAAAGCTCAAGTTGCGCTGACCGAAGAGCTGCAGAATAGGCCGAGACAGCGTTGACAATAAATCCAATCTGGAAGACAAATTATACATTAAAAATATATTTAATTATAGGAAATAATAAAAGATAATCATTAGCATGTATTCATTTGCATTCATTTTGCAACCCAAATGTCTAATCAGTTTTGCGTGTGCTAAATTGCTGCTACCGCATATTTCTACCTTATAATTTATAGATGGTAGATAAACTAACCCTTTGAAAGAAAATGTAAACACGATAAATAAACTGATATTTACGAAGCGTTAGCATTAAAAGAGTAAAATTCAAATTCAACATATGAAAGTAAGATAGGTAGCCCATTTATCTACTTATTACTTAAGAATTGTTATGCCGGACATCCTATACAATAGTATACGCGAAGGTAAAGCATGCTAAATTGCTAAGCTAAACACCGAAAGCCCTACATATTAAATTATCTGTAACGTGGGAACTGAAGAATCTTGTTTGATAAAAGTACCTAATTTTGCATTTGCTTTAGTTATACCTCAACAGGTAACAATTTGTAAGAGATATTATGATTATAATAATTACGAAATAGGAAAGTGGGTTCACTTACGTCTGACTCGGAATGCAACTTTTTTGCTAAATATGAATTGCTCAGATTTTTACACGAAGGTAGAAGAGAATCTGATTTCTTCCCATTGCGACTTTTGCTTGAACTAAAGCAATGGTACATTCCTTCGATGTATTCCAGAGTGTCTTTGTCTCCATTACCCGCTAGTGCTTCCTGAAAGTACAGAAATGAGTTACAAATTCAAGACAGACAGACTGATTTGGTTAAAAATTTATGCTGAAAGTTCTTACAGAAAGTTTGTCCACGAAATGACTATGGAAGTCTGAGTTTATCGTAACATGAGGTTGCATTACAAGTAAATTGGAATGGTATTTAGAACTCCAGTCTTTAATCAATTCATCGTCCATTCCAACTGAGCCTAAGATCCATGATTTTTCCTGCACCAGTTGTTGCAATTCTTCAACAGCTTTGGCATCCCCGTCACTTACTAACGTCTCGAGTTCTGATGATTCTAATAGAAGAACTACGCTCTGAGCGCCAGCCTGTACACAAAATATTTCAAAGATTAGATTCATCTTCAAAAGAATGTTAACATTTTCAAATTGTTTTAAAATATTACAGCATCGCCACGAAGAAACTTCAAAACAGCGTCTAAAATTTGAGGATTATCTCGTTCTAAAATCAAGACATTTTCAGCATCAATTGACTTTGTTGTTGCAACTCGTTGAAATCTTTTTAGAGCATGGGAGCATGTAGAGATGGCTGCAACATTTGTAGCTCCAAGTTGGTTTATTAAAGCTACGATACCCTGTAGGACAAAAAATTTATTTTAATCCTTAGTTTACAAAATGAGGTAAGGAAATGATTAAAAATAAAATGAGAAATACTGAGGATGATTATAGGAACAGATAAAGAGATTTGTAAATATATTCGAGTATAAAATTCAAGATATAGACGAACCTCAGCAACGCTGGAAATATCCGGTGCAGTTGTAAAGACATTTGGATGTTTTGAAAGAACCAATCCTGCAGCTCTAGCTGACGTGACAACAGCAGAAATGCTCTCATTATTCAAGCTCTCCAGTGGTCTGTCGATAATCCTTTCACTATTGCGACTTCCGATGACAATCACCCCTAAAGAAAAATACATGTCATGGTGAAAACGCTGAGACAAATTTAGCCAATTCATCCTCTCCTACTGTGTACAACACAATTCATAAAATGAGACAAGTTTCATTCATTTTCCCTTCAATTCACCACCCACCTTTCATTTCATTACAAATAAACTTCATATCAAACTTCTGTGAGAATTTTGAACCAACACGTCTACTCAACTTTTCCCTTACAACTTTTCTACATCTTTAAGACCCAATATAATGCCTTTCAAGTTTACTCTTGTTGGATGGGATCAAAATTAGGTGAAGCATTTGATAACCCCTGTCTCATTTCTTGACAGGGAAATCTTTCAGAAAATTTATAAAAGAGGTTGGATATCTATTTAAAAATTGATTTAAACTTTTTGAAAGCTTTTTTTTCAATAAAATGTCTTAAAATACTTCAAATTAAAAAATGACATTTCTCAAAGAATAGATTTAAAATAAATAATTTCATTATACTTGATCTTACACAGCGTAAATAATATGGATTTTCCTTTTTGAAGAGTCAGAAAGCAAATCAAATGGATAATTTAATTAATTAAATAATTTCAAAGTGTATGTATTATACAGAGAAATGTAAATTGAATAGTTATCGATCAAAATAATGATTACTTGTTTATAGTCTAAACAGAAAAGTTATGGATGTATGGTAGACATCTTAAGAACATGAAATAATAATGAGCCAAGGGGAATAACTTACCGATAAGTGGTGTTTCAACGTTCTCCTTCGCCCAGTTCAACAACTGATGCGTTTCAGATAAAGCGATTCCACTTTCCCCACATGTATCATGCACAACAACATCTAAACATAGAATTTTCATGTCATTAGTGAAATCTACAACATTTACAACAAAGGTTTATCTTCAATTCTTATTTAGTCTATTTGAAGGTTTAAATACATATTGAAAATTTTAAATGTACACACACAAACTGCATATAATTACTGAATCGTAGATCATTACTCATTCACTATCATGTTACAAGTTCAATTATCTTAACTTGCATTGAATGTTGTACGAACCAATCAGTAGATAAAACGATTTGCAAAGTTTAAAACTTTTTTGGGGAAATTCAATGCGTGTAAGATAATATTATGTGATGTAAATCTTGTTACGTTTCCATTTTAATGTTTTAAAAAGTCAGAAAAAAATTTCCAAACTTACCCAAGGCATATTCACCAGGCCATGATTTATTATTTATTATTTCTGTAGCCCATTTGAGAGCGGCTAATTGTTGAAATGCGTGAATATTTAGAGCTCCGCAAGTGTTCACTCGGTCTGCTTTTCCAACCCATGACCCTGGTTCATGGAGGTCGACAAGGACACCTGGAAATTATAAATGTACTTTAAGTCATCTAGTGAAGCAATTAAAATTGTAAAGAATATGGAATATTGCTTATAGGTCTTACCGATATTTGCGATCTGTTTATGGCTTGATTGGGACCAAACTGTTGAAGCTGTTCCCAGAAATAGCGCAAATGCTAGTAACGTCCTACAGGGACGGGCATTGATAATGCGGTGAGTTGGAAGCATTGCGTTATGCTCAAAATTCCCTTCTCGTCACATCTGTAAATAAAATTAAACTTTTAGCTATCGTAATTTTTACATTTTCCTAAATTAAAATCATTTAACTCTACAACTCTAGAGTCTACACCAAACTTTGTAAAATTCCATTCGCATGGGAGACCAAAGTTCTGTAAATATGTAGCATTTAACCCCCTACTAGGAATAGTTTTGAGATTCTAGTTTCGTGATAAACCATAAATGGTAGATGCGTACTTCTGATATGCTTAAATATTAAGTAAGATCTGAGATCTAATCTAACAATCAACATTTAGGGATATCAATCATCAAACTGCACTTTTATTTTCCAATTCATTCATTCTTATCTTCAGACAAGCTTTTAAAAATTAAGTGCTTACATAAAACTAGACTCACACAAACGAACAACTACTGACTGACTCTCTCTACGAAATGAGAAGTAGCAAAAGGCAGATTCTCATCTTGTTATCTTGGCCGAAGTCTACATGCAAGCATTAACCTCACTCGCATACTTTGATAACATGTGAGATATATACATATATATTAGCTTTAAACCAGCTTGAGAATTATTACTTAAGCGGTCTGCCAAAAAAGAATCTACAAGCAATTTTTTAAATTAATTTACTACTTATTTTCGATGTGAATGAGGATGCCCATATTTGGTTCATTCATTTATTGAATAAATCAGTCTATTCTTATGAGCTTGAATGGTAAATGAAATTCAGGAATTTTTTAAAACATAAAAGCTAAAAAAATTGGATATTTTAAAAAGAACAAATGAAGATGCAGAATTTTTAAGTTTGAACTTCCTCAATATACGCGACATTAATTTTGGCAAATAAAAAATAAGTGTGTTGTGCGGTTTTCCTAAAAACATATTTTTATGTGCGGTTTGAAAGAAACGTTTTGAAAACACGTGCTTATAGTTAACACGCCTTGAATTTCTCAATTACCGAAATTATTTATTTATTTATTATAACTAAATTACTGGTTGGTTAGTCAGCACGCACAAATAATCTACAGAAAATGTTTTTACACTTTACTAGGAATTTAGAAAAATTTTAAAGAAAAGAGTGCAATAACCCATCTCAATAAGGTAAAAAGACAAAAAGAGGTTGCATGCTCAGGTAATTAGAACATCTCAATAATATTATTATTGCATTTGAGCGCAGGGAAGATTTCATAATTTCTGCTTCAGTTAAAAAAGTATCAATTAGTTTCACCACCGAATCTTCAAATGCAATCAAGGTCTAAGTAACGGGGTAGTTTGAAGATGAAAAAATTCACTTGTAACTTAATAATAACCCTGTGTATGTACGTGGGGAAAAATAGTACAGAATTAATTATTGGCAGTGGAATTTGTCAGATGACTTACTTTTTTATTACATTCAACTTCATCACGCCTTTTTATCATCTCATTCGAAACGCTTTTAGCTCAAAATCATTTTTTATACGTTTTTTTTATTACAAGCATGTTTTAAGCTTTAAGTTTTCTTCAGAATGAAGACTTAAAGTATTTAGTACTTCCATATTGCAAAAAATTGAATTTATTTTTGTTAATAAAGCCTTCATGCAGTATACAGTATTTCAAAATTTCAAAACTACTAGTCTAACAATTTATAAAATTCAAAACGAAAATTGAGCGATAGGTATTCGGAAGGATGTTGCGACATAATGGACAGAATTAAATAAAACAATTTTTATTTATCTAATCAATTTAACTAAAACTAGACTAATGAAGAGTGACTGCTTCCGCTGTAAATATGGCAATAATTTAGATCTTTAACCATTGCAGAGATAAATATTTCATATTTCATAAAACATAATCCCTCGCTTCCACTTGATAATTTTGAATTATTAGCAAAGACATAATAATATTTGAAACAGCCCTTTCAAACTTCGTAATCTATTTTAATTTCATCTGCACTAATCTGCAGTGTCAGTGATAGATTTTGTTTGTACATCTTTCACTTGTGAGTAAAAACATCATCAACATTTCATTTGTCTTTAGAAATTAATTGTGTCGTTTCGTAGGTTGATTTTCACAGATTGCCAGAAAAAGATAAGGAATTGAAAACAGGAAACATTATTTTAATATTTCAAGAAAATTTATTTTATAAAATTTTGGAAATATTTGTTGGAAAATAATAGTTCCAAGTCTGTATTCGAATCTCTCTCAGGACCTGGTTTTCATCATTCATCTCGGACATGGGTTTCTGATGTTTTTTCTTCGTTCAAGTGAATTATCTATCTGTTGCATTCGTCAGATTCATTTCTGTTTCTGATCGTTAGCAAGGGGTTTCTTTCATGTGAACTTATTCCTCCCTCGCACTTTATTCACTCTGCATCGTCTGTTGATTGGTATATGATAATGATAAGTACTTTAATGATGATACGCAATGAGTTGTTGTGGAATAGATAGAGAGATTCCTGTAACGCAACTAAATCACATTTCTAAATTTAGAGGAAACTAGCATACAACCACTGCACTCATGTTAACTCATATATGTACATAGATGATGAGTTGTGGTTCTACTTAATGAATCAATGCAATAGAAATCCACAAGAAGAGTAGAAATCGAGTGGTATTGCATTAAAATCTTGGCTGTTTTTACAATTAATTATCTGCTTGGAAAATCAATGTTAGCAAATGTTCACATGATTTAATTCTTTCCTTTTTATAATTGAATGGAAATTACACATAGCCTCAAAGCTATTAAAAGATTTCTATCTGTTAGTAAAGTATAAAAATATGGGATACATTTTCATGAAAATTTAAATTACGTTTCCAAATTTTGACCTCAGAGGAATTTGATTTGAAACGATGTATGTCTAATATGGTCAGTCAGTTAAATATGTCCTTTGGTCACAGTCATAATATTGCCCATAATTTAAAACTTATTTTTAAAAAATTTAAAGTTGTTGTCATAAGAATTTAGCCAGCATAATTCTTTATCTGGAAACGTGATTTTTGGAAGATTTCTTAAGTCATAAATCTTATCTTGTTGGTTGGGCAATCAGCTCAAAACTACATTCTTAGGTGAATGCTTTTTTGTAAAACTTTGTTTTCTAAAACTTACAAAAGTTAAAATGTTGCTAACCCATTTATAGAGTTTAGCTTATTAGCAATAGAATCTAAACCATACGAACATTACCTAACATCAAGACTTATTTAACATCTTCACAAATATTTGTATACATCACCTTTCTAAATTACAGTAAAAAATGTTTCTCACATACGAGTATCTGACTGAATAACCATTATTTCACTGTGAATCTACACAACAATGCTCTACTGACTGACTGACTGAATGTGAGATTGATTTACCAAGCACCAAGTGTGGTTTCATCTTCGATCGGTCTGATTAACTCCTGTGTGAACTTCGAAATCTCACGGAGCTTTGTGTTTTCTCAATAATTTAACAAGCAGGTTACATTTCTATAAGATAAAAAGCTTATTATTGCCCTGTTTTTTAATAAAGTAACTATTGTACTTCAGATCCATTATCTAGATCAGGTCACATTATTTGTTTAGGTGTATTTCTACCTGTGTAGGGGTTGTACATTTTATATCATGTCTTTTTGTCTCATTTGAGGTAAAATTGGTTCCTTCAATTGGGAGTTAAAGTTTTGTTCACATTTGAATAAATTCCAAATAATTATTTTAAATTGGTTTATTTTTTTCAATTTGAGTTTTTTAGTCATGCCTGGCTGGTTAGCATTTAATTCTTTTGTATTTTCTCACATTTTACATGCAAGTTTCATAAGAGGAGAGTTGTTACATTACATAATTTATATTTCTACATACTAAACAGTTAGTAAATTGTTTACAATGTAGAACGATGTGCAGAGAATTTGAGGTGAAAAAGGGCAAATACTCAAGTTCAACTCAAATTATATTGACATTGAGATTGAGAAGTAATGAAGATAAGTGAATGCCACAGTAAGTATGGAATTATTTATCGTGAGAATCAATACGTTACGTATAAATCAGAATTAGATTCTTAGGGTTATATGTATGGCTTATCTTCAGTCTTATTTAAAATGTTCAATAGCCTTCATTCATTATCATTATTTCTTTAAATCCAACTATGGGAAATATCCTTGTTGATTATTTGATTGCCGGAATGACCTACGCAAAGTAATTTTTTGTGTGCTGTACGCTTATGCAATTTATAAGGCAATCGTCCAGACAAACATCCTTCTTTGGAACTAATTCAGATTAGATGCAATAGTATTAGACTTTAATTTAAGACTGGAGGCTGTAAAAAATCAACGGAAAATAAATATTATAGGCAAGAGAGGCAACAAACAAGGAACCATAATGTGCTTCACGGTGTTTTGTACACTTTGCGTAGGAAACTCATTGTTGATTTTGTAAGACTTTTTTGTATCGTATTGTAGTGTGCTCCATTGGTAAAATCTACAAACGTAGCTGTGGATGACATTGACAATGATAATGGACCCACCCAGCCCATGATCTATTCTAAATGAAAAGGACTTGTTTTCCTTGGCTGCTGAGAAAGAACCCAAACTAATCACCCAAGTTATTATTCCACTGTTTTACCAATTACTCATTGATGAAGACAAAATACATGTATGTATTTTACTCGTCTTGGTCTTTTACTCCATGAGAAGATTAACCGTAGACTGGCTTGGCTTGGTGTCCGTTCTTCGACGGTTATTTAACACTCTCTTTATATATTATAACGTTCAGGCAGAAGAAAAGAATTATAAAAATAAAATTCGGAGTGATTTGACTGAAATGCCTCATTACTAAACCTTACT
>JAQFZZ010001392.1:0-11355 GCA_034696405.1 Isotoma caerulea
CTACCGGCTGGCTTCAAAAGATGTCCCAGTCTTGATGTAACATTGGGAAATTCATAATCCTAGATTAGATCACACCCTTGCATATTAGAACATTAGGTACACGGTTTGTTGTTGGAGAGGTACTGCCTGCAATAGTAATACAACAGTTTTGAAGATTTGAAACACAATTGAAGGAGCAGGAAAATTCGAATAGAATTGTACCGAAAAATAGTTGTTAAGTCAAATTTTTACTTTCAAGGTATGAAGTAGTAGTTGTACTGATTTCATGTTTTAAATATTAAATATTTTAAATGACAAATACTTAAAATAATAAAAACTGAAAATGCGTAGCAGTAGCGAAAGCTGCTTTATGAAAATGGTCTGTCCGTGCGTCTATATGTCTGTCCGTCTTACCGATAACTTTCGAACCGTCAAAAAAAACTGCGCGCAGTTTTTTGAGTTGGACTGATTATTTTGATTTTGGACTGATTAATGCAGCAGCGCCCCGGTCGCGATAATGGAGGCCCTGGGACGCAAAATTCATAAAAATCATGTGACATATGATTTCATATCTACGAAACGTCAGAAAATCAAATATGGTGGTTGCGCGCTCTTTTAAACCTCCGTGCGCGCTTTAAAGCGCTCAAAACTGTCAAAAATTCATAAAAGTCATGTAATACATGATTATATATCCAAAAATTGTCAGAAATTCAACCGTATCGTTTGCGTGTGCATCAATACTACTGTGGGCACTCCAGAGGGCTTCAAAGCGCTTAAATTTGTAAAATTCATGTTAAACGTGATTTTACATTTAAAAATCATTACAAATTCAACTAATATGGTTGCGCGCGATTCTGAACCATCGTGCGCGCTCTAAAGCGTGAAAAATTGAAAACATCATGATTTTATATCTACTTAACGTCTATAATTCAAATTTCAGAACCGTTTTTGTCGTACAAGGTCAGGACTATCAAAAAACGAGGTCAACATTCAAATATGGTCAAATTTTAACAAAAGTTATAAACGAATTAGTTCAACTACACTCGTCACTCCAAATCAACTCCGATTTAATATCCCAATATGTCAAAAAATCAAGAAACAAATTAGAAATAAGATGATACTAATCATTTTTGACTGATAATGTTAAGGCTTACTCTTTCAGCAGAAGAGAGAAGTTGCGATTTCCACCCTATTATTACGTCAATGTCCGTTAGCAACAACGTAAGGGAAGTATAACTACAAAGCTTATCCAATCCTTGTATCTGTGATCTTAACTGGCAATATCTCATGTATACCACAACCAAATGACTTCAAATTAAATGCTCATGGTTCAAAATATTTTTTGACACTTTCAGATATTTACCAGTTCCCCGTAGGGGTATCTAATCTCACGAGGGGTTTTGGGAAAGAATCCTATTTTTCTGAATTTTTGCTATAGGGAAATTCAAGGTACTTTTCGAAAGTAAAATTAATTTCTATCATTTGAAAACGACTTTTTAAATTTAAAAACAAACTTTTTAAATTTATAATTATAAAGAAAAACAATTCTTTCTATTTCATTACTTATATAAGCTTTGAGAACCAAAATCGGTTAAGTTTTTATTCCGAGAAAAAGAACACCCCGAGAAAGAAATGACACCAGAACAAATAAAATAGAAACGCCCCCGGATCGAGAAAAAATGAAAACCGAGAATAATTGCCCCGGCATCAAAAATAGAGTCACCCGAGGGTTCAACAAATTCATTAAAAAAATTATCGTATTTCCCCGTATAGAACCCCTTAAGATTAGAAGCCCCCTAAATACTCCCCTACGTTTTGGTCACTGTATTTTTTAATAAACACCCTTCCGGAATAGAACCTCATGGGGAAAAGTCATTTATTAAAATGTATATGGCATGGGGTATTAATTAATTTAAAAAGCTATACAAACTGATTTACAGGAAATAAATGAGAATTTTAGTTATTAACTTCCAAAAATAAGATAAATTTAATACTATTATAGTAAATACGGTATATATTTTCCCTGAGATTTTAAAATTTATTTATTCTAATCTATTATGTTTCGAGAAAACATGTAATCAATGATAGCAGATTGCATGATGCATGTAATCGAAAAGTTTAAATTCAAGATAATCAATGGAAAGATGGGACCTGCTTTTGCCGTTAATAAACACAAAGTATAAAATTACAAAAGTATTTTTAGAAAAATTACAAGTCTAAACATTAGAAATTAAAACCTTTAAATTTAGCAAGAAAGAAGGTCCACCTCAGAAAGTAACAAAAGCGACTGATACTGATTGTTGACTAAAGCTTAAATTGAAAGTTTGTAATAAATGTAAATATGTCAACTGTAATTCCATCCCGGGGCGTTTTCTTTTGTTTTTTATTTTTTTCTCAAGGTAATTAAATGCATTTTGTTTGTAATTTTACAAAAATCGGTGTGGATTTTTGCAGAGAACATTGATAAAAAAAATCAATGTTCTCTGGGATTTTTGATAAACCTTGGCCAAAAGTGTGGACCTTAGAAATGCCCGAAGGTGCCAAAAATATTTAGAACACTGATCATTTAATTTAAATTTATTTCGTTTTGTTTTACATAAGATCAGTTAAGTCCACAGATACAATAATTTACAAGGATTGGAAAAGTCCTGTCTTTATATTTCCCTTACCTTGTTGCTAACGGACATTGACGCAATGGGGTGGAAATCGCAACTTCTCTCTTTTGCTGAGAGAGGCCTGTGAGCATTATCGAAAATGATTAGTATCATCTTATTTCAAATTTTTTTCTTGATTTTTTGACATATTCGGAGATTAAATCGGAGTTGATGTGGAGTGAAGAGTTCATTGTTAGTTATACCCTTTCTGCAATGGAACTAAGTGTCCGCGCAGTCGAGTACCTTTATAATCTACTTATGACATGGTTCTTGCCCCTACAAATACATATGTATGCCTGTTTGATATGGTTTATTATCATGTCTTATTGGGTGAATTGCAATGGTTTATTTTTTAATACTTTCACAACTACATTTTGAGTTACCGTCTTTGAAAGATATAGCAAGTGAATCTCACTGTCTAATAATTCTTATTTTAATCCACATATTTTATATATATATAATCGTTTTTGTAATCATGTGGCTTCTTTGTGTTCATCATGTTCCACTTTGACTTGGGTATCCGCTGTGAGCACGCTAGGAATCTAATAGGAATACGTCCGAATCAGATGCTTTTCAAACTAATAACTTTATCGTAAATCGTATGAAAAATATTTTATTAGGATGTTTCTAATTCATTGCTGTTTTTTGTTTTGCTGTTTTTCAAATGATAACAGAAATAAATAAATGCAACTAGATAAACATATTTTGTCAATCATTGTCAATATCGAGTCATTTGCAAAGAAAAGAGCTAAGTTAGTTAAAGTATTCATTGAAAAAAAAGGTTTTAATTTAATTTCAACATAAACAGTTGTTATTTGTTGTTTAAAATTCGAATTCCAAAATGCCTGAAATGTTGCATATTACATATTTCTAATACAGTAAAGCATTTTATAAACAAAAATATTCATGCGGATTGAAAAACTGGAACGTTACTGTTTTTAATTTTAATTAATAAAATCAAAGTCATGAACAAAAATATAACAACAATGATGTTGAAAAATAAGTTAATTTATAGTAAAATCTGAATTCAAACATCTCGTTTTTGGAGTTATAGACATTAATAAAAGTTTTGTTTCCCTGAGTTCAGGATTTGAAACAAACTGCATGTACAAGATGATATTACGAATGAACAATTTACAATTAATTTCTAATGCAACAAGTTGGATTATTTTGACATTATTTAAAAGAGCATTAAAATACGATAAAATACGGCAGTTGGCACTTAAAAATTATAAACATTTTTAATTTCAATAAAAACATGTTGTCTTCTTTCAGTATTAACTAAAATTAAAAATAGGGTAAAACACTGCAAAAATTCCTATATAAAAAGGTGTAGTTGGAGTGATAGAAAAGCAGTTCAGATTAAACATCTTCAACTAACCCAGCTCTCTCATTCGAAGTCTCATCCCAGCTACCAAACAATTTCAACCGAAAGAAGCACCTTTCTACGACGAAATTGTCACTATATACAAAAGTAAGATTTATTTTTAAAGGACAATTAATTAACTGTTTAAGACTGTTAATGAACCATTTGCATAATAATACTAAGCATTCTTTCACTATTATCAAAATTAACGTTTCTGTTTGATTTTAGTTAATTCAGAATCAATATGAAAATCGAAGTTGTTGTTTGTCTTATGACCATGGTGCTGGCGTTGGGAGGTAAAGAAATGTCCCAAACTCTTCTTTATTTTACGTAAATTTAAAAAAGTAGTCGAGGATTAGATCATTTGTGTAGATTTTAACATCATATTGAAATTATTATTCATATTCAGATGCACTTAAATGTTACTCCTGTTCATGGAGTAAGGGACGGAAAATATCCGAATAATGATGAAAGATGCATTAACCCTGCTGAGAGCCTCCCAGACGAATTTCTCCTAGACTGTCAACAAGGTTATAAAATTTATGCTTTTTCTGGTTTATTTTTTTATGATTTTCAAAGACAAAGTTTTTCAGGCAAATAAATTTCGCTTCGGCAATGTAATATTTTTTTAAATGTTAAAACAAAACCGTTTTATGTACTTTGGTAGATCCTATTGGTTGGGACCAATTCTGCCAAGTGGTGGAAGTACGAGATGATGAAAATATGAAAATAGACGTGGAAAGGAAATGCGACTTCTTGGCCGGTTTTAAACATGAATGCATTCTTAGTCCAAGTGGTTCAACTTCAACTTCAAGTTGTTTTTGTGACAGGGATGGTTGTAATAATATTACCCTGAACTGAAAATCTTTTCAACGGTTCACAGCTCATTCACTAACGGTACGAATTGACCTTTTCTTGGTTATGGATTGATCGAACATAATAACTTTTTTAAATATTTGTCTATTTTTCAGTCAGTGTATTTCCCATTCTTCATTTGACTATTAAATTTGAATTTCTTTGCATCAATTTTGTTTTCGTCATTGTTTTATCATCTTCATAGTTCAATTCCTGTTGGATTGGACTTGGAAGAACTGATGTATATCAGTGTCCGTTGGAAATTTATTAATATGCATGCATAAATACATTCCTAAAGAAAGGTAATAAATTACAGCATAGTTGATTCATTCGTGTTGTTATTTTCCAAATAATGCAATTGATTTTAATAATTTTCTAGAGAGTCTTAGTCAATAAACTTTCGCTATGAGTTTTCAAAAATTTTCAAAATGGTCAACGTGTTGTGTTACACATCATGAACATCTCGAAAGAAATGCAAAAAAGTTTCAAACCCTTAAAAGTTCGTCAATTTTGAACGAAATTTAAAAAACAAAATTTCAAAAAATTCAGCGTTTTGAGTTTTAAAAAGTTTGGTTGTTTTATATTCGAAACTTTTTTCTGTCTCTGTCAAATTTTAAAAAACCGAAAAAAATTAAATTAAAATACGTCAAATTCTGTTTTTACCAGTGATTTCATTTTTTTGAAGAGTTCAATGACCTTTAGGAATAAAATAAAATCATACCAAAAATCACAGTCAGACGTTTTACAATAATTCAATTTTCTGTTTTTTGAAAACCACTTTCAAGAGTTCAATCCCACTAGGGGCGTAAGGAATGTCGTCATCCATTTGGGCCTTAAATATCGTCAGATACTTTATTTGAACGGTAATAATAATATTGTCTGTCAGCCTGTTAGTCCGTCAAGGCGATAACTTCCGAACGGTTTCAGATATCGACTTCAAACTTGGTACACTTGCTCTAGATCCCCATAGCATATTATATTATTAGTAATATTTATTTAAAGACATCCCTCTCTTTGCCTGTGAATATTAAAGTTTTGTGTTTTTATTCAAAAAGTTGGTATATATTTTTTTAATTGTTTTTAGTCAAAATCATAAAACAGCAATCCAAAATTGTAAACTTTAATTCAACAACACGATTAATTTTGTTCATAAGTTTGTAAAATGTGTGGTCACTGCGCTGGTAAGTGTTGAATAAGTCAGACACGGCTTTTATGACCTATTTGCAATAAGCCTGAATAAAGTTATACTATGCTTTAAAATATTAACTTCATACCAAATGTATTTTCATAGCGTGACCATGAATCTACATAACCACAGATACTAATTAATTGAAAATAAAGCTGACAATTTTATCGACCGAAATACCTAAGTATATTTCCACTTTTACTTACACTGTCAGCTTCATTCCTTGCCATGAAAGTCGAATAAATTTAGGACTACAAAAGACTTTCAAAACATTGTATAAGGAATAAAAACAAAATTGTTAAATTAAGTTTCAAATTACCTAAGCTCTGCGTTTTTTATTTGCGTGGAGGTGACTTTATCTGGTATGCAATCTCAAAACATTCTTACACGCTTAATTGCATTTAGGTTTTTTAAATATAAAAAGTTTATATAAAGTTCAAGTAAATTTTTTCTTTCCTTCCTTCCATTAGCTGGTTGTTTATATTGCAATCTGTATTTTAATTGTATATCCAGACTCAAAACCACAATCATTTAACACGAAAAACTAATACTTAACGAAAATGAGCCATGGTTCTTTTATGGACTGTTTTGCTAACTTAATACTAACAGTATAGTTTTCTGCTGTGTATTTATTTAATTCATGTAAAAATATTTCTTTAATCTCAAATTATAATTTCAACATGATCATATTCAAAGAAATTTTCATAAAAGTACCACTAATTCTTTATTTAATAATCCTCAATCTGACTAAGAAAGCAAAAGCCCAAATAAAAATCGAAGATCTCGACTTATTCATAAATTCTATTCAAAACTGTCACATCCGTTTAATCTCCGATTCCTTAGATTACACTCCATCCCCCCTAAAACCCAATGAAACGTTGAATACAGTCTCAATTCGAAGTTTAACCTACATCCTTGACAATTCATCATCGTATTTTCCAAAAGTTTACCCAGAACAAGTTTCATTCAATACTTTGCAAACCCGAGGATTAAACTGCATCTACTTTATAATATTCTTCTCTGAAGAAATTGTCAAAACAAAAAGCGGTTCGAAATATTATGTGATCTTTCCAACTTTGGAGGAGACATCAAAACTGACTGAATTCTCTACAGGACTGGAAGGACAATGGAGTGGGTCTATTTCAACAAGACCAAGTTTTGCAGTCACACCCCCAGAGTCATACTACCTCTGTATCACAAACAGGGCACTTTGGACACCCGAATGGATTGATGAAGTAGAATTTCAGCTAACCACTTTTCTAAAAGACTTCCGCAAAACTGCGGTCTATTTTGCTCTCAACTTTTACAATAAAAAAACCGAATCATCCAACAAACCAAATACTGCAGCTCTTGCATTGAATAAAGAATTTCATCTGTTGTGTCTTTATTGCAAAAAGTATGTTCTTTTCTTCCCATTCATAGAAGTAATCCTCATACCACCGGAAGTATCTCCAGGGTCGATAGATGATTTCCGGGATTTTATCTCCCAAAAAGGAAGACCGAAATTTTGGGGTATATCACAATCATCTTTCCTCACCTTTCCACAAGGAATTGAATCTTACGAATACCACAAAGCATTAAATCCTTTTCGAATTTCCAAGAAGGATTCTATTTCATTAGCCATCTTCATCATTCAAATGATTTTATCTCAGGATAATTCAACCTTGCTCGATCCGGAATGTTTCCAAAAAGGAAGTTGTTATTATATGGGTACGTTTTATCCTGAATTCAGTACGGAAGACAGCTTAAACTGTGAAGTCAACTTTTTTGATTATTGTCGAAAAAAGGCTTCGACAATCGTCACATCCACAGATGGGTATAATTTCCTCACTTGTTATTCCACCCGGAGTCAAATCTCTTTCAGACATTATTTGACACCTTTTCACTTCGAATTGTGGATTACGCTTATCTACGTCTTGCCAATCCTTGCAGTCCTCATCCATTTGTATTTAATCTACAAGAAATACCCTTTCAGGGACTTCAATCCATATTTATTCATGATTTCTTCCGTTTTGGAACATTCTCACGCTGTTTCCGCTTGGTTGGAAAAGCAACTTCAATTCAGAATTGTAATAGGACTTTGGCTTCTCATCACCGTCATATTCACAAATGCCTACAAAGGGTTAGCCATTTCCGGAATAATGTCTCCAATACCCTTGGAGACTGTTGACTATTTTGAAAATCTTACTGAGTTCAGAATCAACACCAGCCTACAGTTAATTTTAATCAAACTTGAATACAGTTTTAAAAAACAAGATAATTTCACATGGAATTCTGATTATTCAGAAAACGTTACAGATATCAGTGCCAATACCACTGAGCAGACATATTCATATTATGATAATGACGTAATTGAAAATACTACAAAACAAGTAACAGTAGAACTGCCTCAATTCAATCCTGAGAAAGATTTCAATTTTATTACAACACTTCAATTGACAAAGGGAGATATTGGGCTGCAACTTTCTGAGTATACTTATGAGTATTCTTTCGACGTGGTTTTAACTAACGTTGTAACTTATATTATCAATTATCGTCGGGCTACGGTTCACCATAATCTTACAAAAATTGAAAAACTCTACAGCAATTTATTGTATCCGAATCATATGAAAGTTGTTCCCAAGAAAGTAAACCTAAACAATGAGGAAAACCTCACTGAGTTATTCGAAGCATCAGCAATTGAATATGAAATATTAAAATGCGAAAAGACAGTTTATATCGATACGACACCAAAGATTCTCAGGGAATATGAATACCTCAAGAGTTTTTATCAATCAAAACCAATTGCAAAAGGGATGCAGCAAATTTATGAAAATAATTTCGGATGGACATTTGAAAATCCCCAAGGTTCATCACTTCCGGAGTATTTCAAACGGATTGATCAGTCCGGAATTTACTCGAAATTAAAAGAATACTTTGTGGTTAAAGAATTCAAATACAACTCGAGGCTAGAGTTTACACGAAATTTTTCGCAATTTGATAATGAACGAGTGAAGGCAATTAAATTGCATTCAAATATACAAACGATATTTTTAATGTATTTAGGACTAGTTGGATTATGTTTTTCTGCTTTGGGTGGGGAAATAGTCCGTAAATATGGAAGAGGTTTGGTTCGCCACGGCAAACGGAAACTTATCGCGTTGTACCAAAATATAATAGCAGCTTGCCTCTTACTTTTCATTATCATTAGAACAAAGGTGTTTAATTGTTGGCTAACATTAAAAAAATTATTGAAGAAACCGTAAGTCCCAAAAATATCTTTTAGTCGAAAAAAACCTATTAGAAGATTTAAACTTGTTGGTACCAATAAGCCCTAGAACTTCATGAAACTCAGGATGGTTATAATAGAATATTTGAAAATTGTTAACGGTATTTGGAAATTAAATTATAGGTAATTAAACAAGTGGAATTAATATTATTTCGAATTAGATGGAAATGTTTAGAAGCAATAAAATTAAATCCAAACATACGCAAAGAAATCATTAATCTATTTACCTAAATACTTGTATTGTTGATTATTTTCAAGAAATCAGAAATATGCTTGCAAAAAATGATACAGTAGAAAAAAAATATGCTTGCGAGAAATATGAGAAAAAAAGTAAAAGTAATTGATGCAAGGTGAAATACGGTATTAAAATTAAGTAGGTGTTAATATTCCAGTATACAATAATACAGCTAAAAGCACAAATAGCGTAATTTATTGCAATTCTTAATTCTTAATTCAATTGACAAAAATAGTGAACATTAATATTGAAGTGTATGCAAACGAAAATAGAAGTAACAACTAGTGTGAAATTCGATAATTTTAAGTTCCTCTTCTCTATACTTAATTATCATAGCTATCTATTATATGATATAAAGAAGTTATTGCTAACAATTTCCAATATTAACAATGATAGCACTATAAGTGTATAATCAACGTTTTACATTTAAGTAGAAACTAGACTCTTAAATAAACACTCCATAAATGTAACTAAATTCATTTTAAACTGTACAATATTACAAAAAATGGAAAACATCTTAACGTAAGTAATTTCATATCTTTTAAACTTATTATAAGAATTTTTACTGAGCAACAAGTTTTGAAAAGTATAAGTATTAAGCTAAATTGTCCGAGAAGACCAAAGTCGACGTGATGAAAAAAGTCCTCTTTGACGAAATTCCCCCAAAGACGACACTTGACACTGCAAACCAGATAAAAAAAATTATGTTGAAAACATGGAGTATTTATTAATTTGCAATTGCAATTAAACCTCAATAAAACATTTGAAAGCAATTACAATTTTAAAACGGTAACAAAATTCAATTGACTTACAAAAAGCAGAAGATTTAATAATATTCGGATGGCAAATAGTCCAGTTTAACTTCCGCCAGTGTTGCTATCAGAGTTGCCACTTGTGTCAGAATCGGATGAAACCAGTTTTCGAGGAGTGTTCACGTTGACCGTCATTGAACCTCCGGAGGATGGCGGCGTCCCTGCAGAATACGCTGGAGGAGGAGAGGTCGGGTTCAGCAGAATAATTCCGTTGGTTGGCTGGTTTCGCACAGTTTGTATAAATTGCGTTTCTGAATTCCATCTTCTTGCTGACCCTGGCGTCTGAGTACCTGCAGCCGAAGTAGCACCAGCTGATGGTCCCTGATGTAGAAGTCGGAACCGCTGGTTAGCAGCTTCACGAGCAGCACGTCTGTAAAGAAATAACAATTGGGTCATTAACAATTTGCAAGCGTTATTGATGACTAGGTCAAATGGTTATTCAGTCAGACCCGAAAAAAGTAAACACTACAGCGATAATCACCTCTGACCCAACATATTAACTTTTCCTAACCCAGGGATTTAATAAAAATAAGATTATCATATGTTTTTTAACCTATTGACCTCAAAATAAATTCTTGAACGCCTAAATTAACTCTTACCCTAGCACCTAGTAAAGATTAATTAGCAAAATTATCAAAAGTCAAAGTAATTACAGTGATTGCTCGTGAGCGTAAGCCACTTGGTCCGGGCAAGGATTCATATCCATGAGTACAGAGTAATTTCCAGGTTGGTAAAAGTTGACTGTCATGTTCTCAATGTGAGGTGGTTGAAGTTGCAAAAATGGTGAGACAGAAAATTGATTTTGCTGATCGAAACCTCCATTTACACTGGATGGGATCATCCTCTGCTGATTTCCGGAAGGATTGCCAGTGCCACTACCGTTTTGATTCTGTTGAGGTCGCATTTTTGGGAAATTGGAAATTCTCGAACTTTAAACTTCAATAAACTTTAGGAAATTTACTAATTTCGAAACTCAGTCAACGCTAGGAACAATGCGATT